>JAJLRJ010000002.1:47115370-47245251 GCA_024195265.1 Dendrophyllia cribrosa | reverse complement strand
GTATATGCCATATACGAACCGAGTATGTGGCCTAGTTCGCCACGAGTCTCTCGTAGCTCAGTGGTTAGAGCATCCGACCGGTGTGCGGAAGGTCATAGGCTCCAATCCTGTTGGGGACTCAGATTTTTTTCGTTGTCCCACGCTCGTAACGTGATAAACATTACATCTTTCTCAAGAAGGGAATATTAATGTCACTTCTTTACCAGTTGCCAGCTTTTGGCTCCTGATTGCAAAAAATTCAAATGTAAAAATGTCCCATCACCAGTGTAGAAGTGATTACACGTGATGAGGGCTCCATGCTGATGGAGCAACAAGCTTTTTCTAAAAACCAATACCGTTTGGTATATGACATAGTGGTAGTCTGTGGACAGGCTCATTTTACAGATACTAGGCACCTCTCCAGAAACGTGAAATCTGCTGCTAACGGCTCTTTGTTTCTCGGATCACGTGATGTGGCAGCGCGAGATTCGAGTGACAAGTGAGTACATAGTACGGAACCTGATATGGTGAACGGGTCATTGTGAAATCTATTTGCGCTGGCTTCTTGCTGACGACATTTAGTTCACTACACCGTGCTGACGAGTTGCAATAACAACGAAACGGCTGTCCACGGTTGCGATCCTACTAAATACTTTATCGGTTTCTGTCGTGATGGTGTCTCGCAGTCTTTTTTTAAACACGGACCCGCGCTATAAAAGGGATAGCTCCGCCCCCTTTGACACACCATCACTGCTTCAACGGCTAATCAAAGATGGCTAACACTGAGAGCAACACGGAGGAAGACCGTTGCCCCCCAAAATTGGTCTAATTCTACCTTCACCAGCTCAATCTTGTATAGAATTTATCTTTCACGAAAATAAAACTAATAACATTATTTGAATTTATGCGCCTTTTAGCATGAATATAATATTTTAGCTAGCCAAATTTGAATTTCGCGCCAGTAACGGTTCTCCATTGGCGAGCGGATGCACGTGATGTTGACAGTTCGGTGTCAAGTGTGAAATGACTGGCGGCTTGGTCAGGCCAAGGTTCCTTTTATAGCGCGGGTCCGTGTTTAAGTAGTCAGATCAGCCCTGCAGTTTATTGTATACCTCTTTAGAACCTCTAATTTCATTGGACCTGGGTATCACGCAGATGTACTGTTTTCAGGGCTACGGTCCATTGTTCCGTTGTTTGTTCTATTGTCTTCTCAGCCAATCCTGTTACACGTTCCGAGACATACATGCCGCCTCTCCTTTTAGGGAATATTGGGTTAAAAGGAAATCAGGCCCATTCCCCTCCCAGGCCCCGCTCGGTTGGCATCGTTCGCCACCTTCTTTTATCCCAATAGCCCCTAAAATGAACTTTTTCTAATTCAAAAGCTGTAAGTTGTTTCATGGGGGTAGCACAATAGCCAAGTTAATAAAGTTGTGTCCGCTAGGTGTTTTTCTCGGAGCGTTATAACACCCAGCCCATTAGTTCTTGAGCAAAGCGAGGGTGTATTTCTTTGAGAAAATCCGAATCCAGATTCATATCGAAGATCAGACGCTGAATCCGGAAACGGATTTTTTGTCATAGCAACAATAGCGCGCACGTGAATCCAATTGCATCTGCCGCTGACCTTAAGCATTCTTTTCGAATCCCAAGGATTCGGGCGCCATGTCTACATCCCAATATGGCGGACGTATAAGACATTGTTTTCGTTTTTTGGGTGATGAACTGGAACTAGCTTGTAATGGAGGCTCAACCGGGGAAATATCATTAAAAATCTTTGCAAGTCAAAAGTTACCTAGCGCGAGCTTCGACTACAAGCCAGTACCATGCCAATACCGAGATTACGAATATGACCAAGGTTACCGTCACTGATCTCCATAAAACATAAAAATTAATAGGCCATTTCCGAGTTACATTACGCCTCGTTGTCAAAGCGAGGCTAGGTGCAAAACCTTTCATATGTAAATGAGTTTTTATTCAAATGCAAATAAAACTAATTTCCATATGAAAGGTTTTGCACCAAGCCTCGCTTTGACAACGAGGAATAACGTAACTCGGAAATGGCCCATTAAAAATGGTCACACGTTTGAACAGTAAGTCTGAAAACCTCGGCTCGTACCACGAATAAAACTTGAGTAGTTTCCTGGGAAGATTGCGGTACACATCTATAACATCAACCAGAAGAATATCATCGTACTGCGACATCTCAAGCTGAAGTTCTTTTTGTTCCCGTGACAACACTGCTCGCCACATTTCCTTTCTCTCCTCTTTTTCCTTTCTCCTTTCCTCCAATTTTACTTTGGAAAACTCGCCACCTGTAGCTGAGATACAGTTAATCAATAGAGCGTTTTCACTCACGTGACCTTCAGTCCCGTGGGACTCAAATGACAAAGGCCATGGCAGCCATGTTGGTGTTCCTAACAAAAGAAGTTAATTAAAATTCTTTTGTACGGGAACACCAATATGGCGGCTATGACGTCAAGTGAAAACGCTCTATAGTGTCAGTTGCTTTGACTTTCAGAACTTTCTAACGTACATTTTCTACTACCTCTCTTCTATTGAATTTAGCCATGAGATTTTTTGTTTTCAATGCTTTCGGAGATTGCACATTTTGAGTTGTTTAAACCTGTAGCTAATTGCCGACACCAAATTTTTGTGTTAAAAATCGTTATAATTCGACGATTTTAAAAGAGAATGTCGCCTATCGTTACAAGGAAATTAGCTACCAATGCGTCAAAAAAAGGTTTTGAGTCAAATTAAAATATCAGCTCCTATTACATCAACATGCCGCAAAACACTGTCAAGTGTTTAAGTCTTTTATGTTAAAACATCACTTAGTAATAGTTCTAGTCGACACTTGTAAAGACACTTGTGAGAATAATAATACGACATTTCCAGTACTACAGCTAATTGGTTGCATTTCATTATCTTGTCTGCCATAACATTTCCAGTGAAGGCCTGTTATCACAGGATCCAGAAACAGAATCCCGAGAATTTTATCAAAACCTTTTGTTTTCTTTCTTTCTCTTACCATAAGCACGATACATGAATGTCCCAGCTCCGTACGGGTTCATATCTTCATTAAATCTCTCTTCATTTTCAGGGAAGACACCTTGTTCAACACCAAACCTACTCACCTATAAAAAGGTCGTGAAGTGTGTTTTTCAAAACGTAAGAGAATGTTTCACTCCATCTAAAGCTAATCTAAACTTGCAACAAATGTCTACTTCCACGGCTAGGAATGAAACTACTTAGCGAAATATTCTCCGCCGCAGAGAATTGACGACTGCAACAGAATAGCACTTCACTTAATGTGTTTTCTTTCTTGCTTGAACGTGCGTTGTTTTGTATCTATGTGAGTTGTTTTGAATCTACTCTGTCTCGGGCAGCCACTACTCTCCCTTAATTCTACTACTTATTGTAAATTTATGTAAATGAATACAGAGTACAAATAAAGTTGTTGTTGTTCTAAGGCTGACACCCTCGAAACCTGCTCTAGCTGTCCACAGTAGAGCGGTGTTCGCATCATAGACAGCTAAGTTACAGAAAGACAAGTAAAATTTGGCCAGAACCTGAGCCAATCACTGCTGTTCGCCTATAAGAGATGTCTGCCTTATAATATATTACAGGGGTTTCCACTATGACAGACTTGACTGGAGATGTTTAGAAAATTTTTTAGTAACTTTTATGATTACATTTTGTCATTTTGTTGGCACCTTGATACATTATAAGTACCAATGTGCCTATAGCTATGATAAGTACAATGTAGGTCAGCTACAGCCTACTACTGTACTGCTCAATACAGGTTTAGATTTAATATATATAGTTAGGCTTAGCCTAACAGCGGCGCCCTCTGAAGACCCTCTGAACAAGCTTAACTAAGATGAAACTTAACTAATAGGTGAAAGGTCGGAAGCACAAGAATTAAGATTAATATTGACGACCGGGCTATTTTTCAATTTTAGCAATTCTCAAAAACAGTATTACCCGACCGTCTGCACAGTACATTTAGACCGTACAAAAGTTCACAAAAACAACTTTTTCTCCGTCTAGAATAACTATTACGACTACTGTTAAAAAATACAGTTGTAGCTTGTCAAAAAATGCCTGAGAAACTGATTTGGAAATCAAAATTGCCAAAAATACACAAACATATTTGCATATTAATAATAAAATTCAAGTCTTGTTTTGTTTCCATAAAATCGCTTTTCAACCTATGTAATGAATGAACAAACACATAAAAATGGACAACACAATCTTCTTTCGAAAAATTTTATTCAAATCTCCATTAGTTTATGTTGAAAAGCAAAACGCAAAACGCGCATCGAGGCCGACCCGTGTCTTCGATGAAATTCAAGAAATTAATACCAACACGTTTAAAAACAACTCTCCAAAACTAACGAGAACACATTAACAAAAAGTCAATCACAGATTGATATCAAGATAAATTCCCATCGAAAAATGTAATTTGTTTTACCTTTAAGTCCCTCCGGCGACTACTGTGCTTGGAAATTCTTTAAATCTCCGCTTTGGTGCTGAAGTCCGTAGAACGAACCCATCTCTCGCATTGCTAAAAACGTATATAGTTCCTCGAAGCAAGATTTTATCCCTGAAAGCTCTTCTTTTTCCACTAAAGCGGCTTCTGAGTATCCCTTAATTAGCATCCCTGTCTTGAGTAGCAAACCACGAAAAAATGCAGGAAAATAACGACTTTAATTTAAACCGTTTTCTTCGCTCAGTAAACACAGCAAAACATCAGTGTTTTCCCAGCTGACGTGACATTCGGCCGTGTAACCGCGCGAAAAAAAAGCCTCGCTTTGGTTTCAACATGACGTCGTACGGGCATGTTTTGCGACGTCATACGCGCCCGCGAGCTAGTCCTCCGCTAAGATCCCGGATGTTGTGTGGCGTCATACACGCATGCGCGCTAGCCTTGCGCGACACACATGTTTTTGTTGCAGACAGCGCCCGCGAAACATACCGCTAGCCATGACCATGAAAAATGACGGCATAGGTTCTATGAGTATGGGGCTGCGCAGCCGGGCCTTCGGTCCGGCTAGTGCTCCGCTATAATTTAGTCAGGTAAAATTGTCAAATAAAAATTATAATAATATTTATGTATAACAACAATTCCAACTTACTCTATGAAATGATACCAAGCCTCCACCATCATCCAGCTCGCCATGCATCATGGGGTCGTTGCTGCTGGGATCAGATGAACTAAAATTCTCTGCTACAATGGAGCCATCAAATCCCTGACAGCAAACAAAACATCCATTTAAGGTGGCTGAACACAGTTTCACTGTACCTATGCATCATCCATTGTCATTTTAAAACCACTAACGTCTGGGCGTCCAAAATTGGTGAGGCATACGATTAAGCAACAAGCTATATATTTTCATATTTTTGTTGAGATTTAAGGGTGTTGCCATGGTAATACGGTGGATTGTAAATGAGCCTGCAATATTTGGTTTCGTTTATTTTTAGAAAATCTAGTCATTAGATTTTGTCCATCTTTTGACTCCAGTAAACTCGTAAAAATATTTGCATGTTAACACTAGTCTCATGTAATTTTGACAGAGGGATCTTCCGTAATATGTGGTTTAATATGTGTAGGTTTTGTAAAAATCTCCTCTGTTAGATTTCAAATTTTTGATGGCAGGTGAGTTCGGCATATTCGGAACTATTATTGTGCCAAATTTCGTGAAATTCTAATGAGTGGTTTCGTAGAAATCAGCACGTTTCCTAGGAAAGTCGCTAAAACATCCAGTCACAATTTTTTGATCAACTGCGCATGCGTTGCATTTGACTGGGTTCTCGATCCAAAGACAAAACGACCAAAAAGGCAGTGCATTTCTTCAATGGTTTGTTATATTATCTGTTGATTCAACAAACATTTTTACGAACAACAAATTGTTTGATTTTAAGACGAAAAACAACACTTTCGCGATCCACACTGGGCGAAATAAAATGATCGCTGAATAGGCGCCACGTTTGTTTTTCTCAAAACTCTGCGCGCGCTAACTCGCGTAAGCAGCTGAAATTTGAAGAGCGCGCGCAAACTGTATTCAGCCACCTTAAAAGCATACATGTAATAATTGTCACAGAGAGCAACAATTAATTTAAAAAAAAAATGTGCTGGTTCGTGAAAGCATGTTGGTTTTATTAGTGGTTAGCAATTTGTGTGGCTGAGGAAATATCCTTACCCCCTCCCCAAACAGAGGGACATTAGAAATTCTGAATTCTGCGGGTGCAGGTCTCAGAATCCAAAGTTTTTTACGGAAAGGGGGGGGGGGGGGGAGTTCAACCCAGGGGCATGGCTTTGTGAGATAATTTTAGTAAAACGCAGGGTGGGTGTCGACATGACAATCTGGTAAGTACCTTGGGTGTGACACAGTGTGACCGTCCCCCCCCCCCCTCCCCCCACCTTTGAAAAATCCTAAGCTACGTCTCTGCAACCCAAACAATCATCCATGAGAAAGGGGGTGATTTTCAGGCTTATGAAAGTAAACATAATGACACTCTTGAACAAAAAGAGAAAATCTTGTCCATTAAGACACCATCAGGGCCAGGAGAAGTGTCCCCTTAATGGAGGTGTCCCCTTAATGGAAATATCCCAAAGTAGGAGTTCCAATGTAAAAGTTTTATCTTAGATTGGAGTCAATTGGGTTTCGCACTTGTACAGTAACTGTGGGCAATGGACACTTGACCATATGGAAGCCACGGGTAAATGTTAGCCCAAACTCTCTAATATTCTATTTTGAACTACAAGAATTCAACAGACATTAATTTTACCTTAGGCAGCAAATATTGGTCAACTGGTTTAAATCTGCTACCACCAATTAACTCTCCAGGATTCTCTGGGGTGAAGTTGACACTCAACACCTCCATCTAAAGAAATGGTATCAAAGTTGACTGACACAATCAAAAATGTTTCTTGTTCTGAAATATTCTTGCTTAGCAGATCAAGCAGAACTGACAAAAGGCTCATGAATAATATTATTCACGGCAGTTGATACATAATCATATACATGTACTGTACCTACTTGTGAGATCTTATCATAAAGGCGAGTTGTTAAGCCATTTTTAAGTCCATCTGAATTGCTGTCAAATACTCCAAGTTGAGTGATGACAATTGGGAAATTCACCTTTCAGAAAAAAGTATAACAATATTATTATTAATAGAAAAGTGATAAATAAATATAAACAGTTGAGTTTAATAAACTGAGTTCTTTTCTCGTGAAGTCACAGATGTATCTAATGAACTCTAATGTAAAAGCTTGACACCATCCGCTCAACACATCAGTCAGTCAGTCCTTCAGTGACGGTCAGTGAGGCAATCTCCTTCATTTGTTTGTTTGTTTGTTTGTTCGTTCATTCATTCACTGAAGCCACATGGTTTAGCATAACTTAGAGATTCAAGAGAAGGATGGTGATTATTTTAAGTATGTTCATGTCATTAAGTAAACTGTATTCTGTTTGTTTTGAGCATGCAGGACTTCAAAGATAAAAATCCTCAGTGGCCCTGGCAGTACTCACAGTATGATCTTCTGCACACTGCTAGGACTCTCTGAGCTACATGTATATTTATATATTGTGGGCAGAGCTCTTAATTTAGTTAGTCATTGGAGTGTCTGACTGGTGTGGCAGTGCATGAACTCCACTTGGGGTGGGAGGGTGTTTCTATTGAAGTCGCGCATGCTCAAAGCAAATTGAATACAGTTTACTTTTAGCAAAGAGTTTGATGGCCATTTTCCATTCAGTTCAATATCAACAGACAAGCGAGTCAGGACTTACCCTGAAGTCCATCCCTAGGGGTCCCTGGTGAGTGAAATGTCCAACAGTCCCCTTGGGCACCCTGTGGGCTATGATATCTTCATCCAGCACTGAATTTAAGAAAATCACGTTCAAAGTGATCAGGTTCCCATAGGACACACGCAATCCACTAAATAAGGTTAAGGATTAAACTACATGTAAAAATGTTAAAAGCAGCTAGTGTGGTGACAAAAGATGGCGAAGTAGATATACATGTACATGTATGTAGTTGTGAGATGAGACAATTAACAATTGAAAGAAAAATAGCCAAGTTCCTGGTTTGACAATTTAATAAAAAAAATACAATCTACTTTTTTTAACTGTCAGCTCCATGAGTACCATTCTCATAATTGTGTCAGCAGGGTAAAGACTTCTCATCAACACTTTACTGGTACAGACCCTCTCCACATTACTCTACTTTAGAAAACTACTCTTTTACTGTATAAATGCAGTTAAGCTGCATCTTTTGTAGAGGCCACAAAAAAAACTCCACCAATAATCCTTATCCAATTTTGGTACACACTCGACATACATTTTTGTACCCTTGCTGATATTAGGTAAATTTTGGAAAAGAAACTATAATATTCCCTCAAAATCAATCCTGATACAACAATATGTTAGAAAGTGTTTTACCCTTACTACCTCCCTGTCATATTTCGACTAAGAACATCCAATTTTTTGGTTGCATTTGCCTCGTTCAATCATAATATCTTGGAATGGATCAGACACATATTATTAGCACTCCGAAATTAACCATCACCTGAGAACTGCAACCCACTGGGGCAGCTAATTATTCCAAATTTAAAGTATTATAAACTAGTACAGTAACCGTTACTTTCGGAATTCCATAACATAATTATTGAAATTTAAATACCTGGATCAACAACAGGCTCTGGTTCACAAGAGTACTGATCAACTCTGTCCTGGGGTGGGATCAGGCATGGCTCATTACCAACAATGAACTTGATTATCACCCTACACAGATTTGAAAAGTTTTAAAAAATATTGGAGATCAAAGAGCAAGATCAAGACTTACATGTACAGTGTACAGTATATATTGATTTGAGTTATATTGTTAATAAATAATGCTCTGAGGTGACATGTGAGTGTTGAGGGGCATAGCTAGACAGTGTCCGGAGCATGTTTGGGTAGGGAAAGCAACAGAGGGTGACAGATTAAGAGAAGGCCTCTAACAGGCCTAATTTCTAACAGGGTGTGAAAACAAAAAAAACAAGGGAAATTATGTGGCGTATCCAATCTTTTCAATAAAAGAGAACCATTATGTACACTGTATGTGGCCACCTTTCCCCTCCCATTTCTAGTAAGAAATACAAGGCAGTGAGGGGTGGGAGGGATGGGGTTCTTGCCTACAGTCATGTAACAGATTCACAGAACTGGCAATCCAGTAAATATCCCATAAGCTTGTAAATACTCACTTTTCCTGTAGAAGTGTGTGTTGCAGGACATGTCCAAGCCATGTATCCCGGATTGCCTGTCGCTGTTCATGATTACCTCTTGCCGACAAAACTCCAATGACTAAATCATACCTTGGCAGTGCAGATAAGTTACCTTAAGATGAAGAAGAAGAGCAAAATTTGTTTACACTTTTTGTGTCCTGCTGACATAGTCAGCGAACACTTATGACCTTAACTCCGTTAATGTATGTCACACTTCTGGTGTAAATGATATAATAATAATTCCATCTATTCACTTTAATTAAAGACTGAATTTCAGCTAAAGAGTTATAGGCTATCAAGATTTCATAATTTATCTGCCGCTACAAATTATTTCAGCAGTCTAAAGCGAAGCGAATTTGCACGATGACTCATATCATACCAGTTATCAGTTTGTTTACTTGTGACTGAGAGGAATTATTAATAATTATTCTTTATGCTTGCTTACCTTTGAGAATTCATAACTCATATAACTGAAATTCCATCGATTCACTTGAATTAAAGACTAAATTATGGCTAGAGAGTAAGCGATGAAAATTTCTGTAGTGTATTGATTTTATTTGCCACAGACTAGAATTTATCTGCCACTAGAATTTAATTTTAGCCTGTCGAGCCTATCAATTGCAGGAAAGTGTTGTTGAAGCTAGCTGAGATGAGTTGACGGTATTCTCCCCATTGTTACCGATATGGTTAGTTTTGAAATAATTTATCGCCAGCAATCCTGCCAGTACATCTGCTCATCAGAAATTTGCACTCAAATCATTTGTCAAATAACATTTGCTCGTATGCTACATAATTCATACTATATCAGCAGAACACACAGACCCAGTGGGGCCCTATTTTTTAATGTGGTCACTGTATGTGGTAATTATAGACCAATTAATTCCTCCGTAACAATGACAAATAATGACAAGTGCATAAGATCCCAGCATGACACCAAAAATAAACTTGCAATTACATGAGAACCAGCTAAACTGGACCCTGATTTTTTTTCATATACTGTTTCCGCATTCATCACACCAACCCGGCTAAATGGGCAGGTACCTTTTCAAGCTTACACAGTAGATATTTTCATTTCCAGGTAAAATCAGTGAATTAAATTGTAAAACTTCTCTTTTATAATTAACATTTAGAGGTATTATAACAAACCATAAGGCTCTGTGGGAAATAATGAAGGTGCTGGCCCAGTTAGCCATGCTGGCTCAGTTTTCATGTAATCCAGATGCTCAGGTGCCATACAGTATTAATCTCAAAAAACCAGGCCTTTGAACCACCGACATTTGGATCTGCTTACTCCTCTGCCAACTATATATATATATGCCAGTCTGGCTAACTGGGCCAGCCTGGCTCCTTGAACTGGCTGCTAATAGACGATTTTCGTATTCTCGGTATTGAACTGGAACTAGCTTGCAGACGAGGCTTATGCGGGGCATTCTTTTCAAATGCAAATATTTTTAATGATATTCCCCCGCATGAGCCTCCATTGCAAGCTAGTTCCAGTTCAATACCGAGAATACGAAAATTGTCTATTGTCAAGTATGTTAACCCATTCACACCTGAGGATTTTTACGTTTTTGAGTGATTTTCTGCATACACACGCCCCATAGGATTTCGTGACTGCATATTTGGAGTTACCATTGAAAGTGCTGCTGTTCTAAAACACTGAAGGCTCGAGTTTACTGGAAACGTCATTGTGACGATCTCATTTTGCTTGCTTGATTTGCAATAAAGGGTCCAATATGAATTATCTACGATTTTTGGTAAGTTCACAGCCATTTTTCATCTTTAGTAGCTGCCTGGTGAGCATCATTAAGCTTGGAGGTAGTTCAGAGTCCACTTCTCAATGAAGCGAGTTAGTTGTTGTACTTCGTTTGCGAATTTGGCTCGTTGCTCGTTGAACTGGAAAAATGGCCGCCTGGAAACGAAGCAGCTTTGGGACTCGACTCTGGATGAATTTCTCGACCTACTGCGGCATATTTTGGAAGTTGCGACCACAGGAGAACACAACAAGCGCGAAATTTCGGCGGTGGGTCGGAGTGGCTATGGACTTAGTATAAATATGAAATGTGTGCGGAAAGAAACGAACGCTGTCAAAATTCTTGGCCATTTCCCAGCATGCAGTGCGGTGGTGATATTGAAAATTGAGGCAAGGTCAGTATGCATTAGAACGAGAGGCTAGAGCTCGGCCCGAGCAACGAATAAGAGCAAAAAAATTCACTGCTAAGCTAGGACTAGGACTGAATTTTGCTGTGAATGTTGATTTTTGGGTTTGCCATGATGATTTGAATAAAAAAAACTAAAGGCAAAAACGTGATTTTTGTTGTTTTTCTATGACGTTAAAAACGGTAATTTTTGTTATTGTCCAAATTCAAACGCTGATATTCTGCAAAAATCGCTGACTTTTTTGTGTTTATTGGGTATCTCAATTTGAAAGACTTTCTAGTCAATGCTCACAACTGCTAGTTAAGGCAATGTTCGCACGATTGAGAAAGTTACAATTTTTTAAAGCAGTGGAGTCTTGTACGGGCGGTTACGGGCGGTTCAGGTGTCAATGGGTTAAAGCAAGTGTGTGAAGGAGAAAATTAGTGGGGTGGGGTTGGTTGAATTTGGTTGGCCAGTAAGGTAAGGAAAATTTTAACTTATAATTTTCTGGCTAGAGTGCTTCTTTTCAGTATATGTTACGGTAATTGTTAATATCTACGTACCTGCACCATTCATTACACAGGATTTTATATAAGCTTATAAGCTTTAACCAAGTTGTTTAGAACTGTTTTGGTTTGTGTAGATTGTACTGGTACATGAATGGGGCCCCGGGATAGAAAAAATCGATACAAAATATAGAATTACCTTTCTCAAGTGCTTCAGCGATCTCTTCATTACTGAAATATTCTGTTATCAGAATCAATTGCCAAACGATGCTCACAAAAATTAGAAGAAACTGCCATCTTCCAGGCATCGAAAAACACACTATCCCATCCTCAGTGCATCGCCGTGTGTATAGAAGATTAGACACTGGGAACGAGCAAGGCGAAACAAGACCGCAGTACTTTATCAGCGGTCAGCGATCGCTAAAATAGTACTTCATTTCCCGTACAGTCAATAGTCCTCCACAAACTACTGTAATGAGCTGGTCTGTTTTGAGAAAATCGCGGCATTTGGTGAGTAAAAGAAAGTATATTTTGTAAACAAAAGCATATAAAAGCTGTATATTTTCTCCAAAATGGTAAAAACACGCAAGCTCGATATTTATAAAGTTCGGACGTGCCACACGAGTTGCGATGATTAGGAATATTGCATAACCCTGAGGGTTGCATTGATTATAGATATTCACAAAGAAAAAGACAGAACCGATGGATATGGATATGCCATATCCATTTTATGGTGTGTCTTTTATTGCAGCTATTCTTAATTTAGGCCGCAGACTAAAGATGAACCTACTACTGTTTGATGAACTGTTTTGTTTGATTACTGTTTTGATGAACCTACTAATGTTTTATTATTATTTTTTTTAATATTGATTATTATGATTTTACATGATTTATTGTGTGTCCCCAATTAGTGCCATTTAGGCGCTAGAACGACCAGACACTATAATAAAGTTTATGTATGTATGTATGTATGTATGTACTACGGCACATTGACCAGAGTATGTTGTTGTTATAGTACTATAAATTTATAAAGTGAACTGGAAAATTTAATTTTGGACTGATGTGCACATGGACAGTCATGGACAGAATGTTTTCCACAGAGTAGAGGTCATGAGTCATTGGTCACCATTTCTATCATTTATACCTAAATTATTATTATTATTGATGAAGAGCTGTCCAAAAAACATCACAATGGAATAGCCCTTTTCGCGGTTTACCTTTCTCATTTGCATTACAATAGAATTCAACATGATTGCGAGGCAATTTCGGGCAGAAACTACAAAATTGCCCGAAATTGCCTTGCTACCACGTTGATTTTTATTGTAATGCAAATGAGAAGGGTTAACTGCGAAAAGGGCTATTCTGGGAACAAGGCAAATATGCTCCTTTCCTCTCATGCCCCAAATAGTTGTTGGTTGTGGAGGAGGCTAATTGTGCATGTACATTGCTCCATGCTGTGGTCGGGGGGGGGGGGGGGGGGGAGTGGGGGGAGGGGGAGGTGGTGTACCAAGGACACCCTTACCCTATATAAGCAGATCATGTCCAGTGGCACTGTGCAATCCTATAACAGACTACACTGTAGACACCAAAAATTCCTGCCCTTTGCCAGGCTCTATATTTTCCAGAAATGCTGTCACTGTCACTTCCAATTTTCAGTCCCTAAATTCTTCACACCATTAATTTTATTGATCAGTTTTCTGGTAAATGATACATGTATCCCTTTTATATCTTATTCATAAATGTTGGCCAATTAATTATTTTTTTATATGAATTACATGTAATACTAATAATACATCATATCTATTGGCCTCGTTAGCTTGTGATAAATTCAAAGAACATTTTACGCTCAAATATGGCCAGTAAGGCTAATCAATGAAATAATAAATATAAACAGCAGGCTGCTGATATGAAGAAGTTCTATAATTCTAGAACAAAACTCTCTGATTTCTATACCCTATCCCAGACTAAACTGTTTAATAATAATAAATAATAATAATAAAATCTTTATTACCGTGTCTATGTATTTAGCTCATAGAGCTAATTGGTGACACCTACTATTACAAAAACCATTGAAAACCATACCCTTCACAGTGGCACACACGTGAACCCATATGATATACATGTACAGTATTAGAGTACTCCCTCTCCCCCTGTGAAAGGATACTCCAACAGGGTATATAGTATTAATGGCATATTGATCATTTATCTTTCTCAGTGTCTGCAACCCTATCAAGTTCTCCTGAGATCTCTTCAGGTTCAAGCTGAATCAGATGGAGAAAAGAAGCTTGCAGACATTTTGAAGCAAAGTTTTGTTGCCTCTCAAATTGCTGTTAAGGATATCTCAGGTCAGTGTTTTTCATCGCCAGTTTTATTATTTTTTGCCATTGATTTTAGCCTGCTAATCATTACAGCTGCCTCTCATTGCCTCAAGCTGCCGGGCTAGCAATTTGAATATAGTCCACCTACAGTGTACTCCACTTCAGCCGGACAACTTTTTGAGAATCATACTTGTAAAGAAAAACAAGGAACAAAGAGGTCCATTCTTAAGAAGGGTATACAATATAGGAGATCATAATTATAGTAAAATTTAAACCGAATTGAATCAAGCAGCGTGGTACATGGTGCTCTGGTAGTTTAAGCTCTTTAACAGTTGACACACGAGCTAGCTGAGGTGACAGGTTCGGTTCTGTGTGGGGATTTTCAGCTTTCCTTTTAACACTGTCGAGTATCAACTTAAATTCATGTCAGGGAAAATGAGCATACTTCTCTTCTAAAACATAATGATCATGTGGAGGAATAGGTGGATGTTACTGTAAGTGCTGACCTGGCTGCTAGGGGCATTAATGTGAGTAGAGGCTACTTTCTTCTCTCTTCATTTTTATAGCCATCAAGGATATTGTTATTTCAAGTCAATTTTGTTTACAATAATTATTTAATAAACACATGCCTCTCAATGCTCCCAGCCATAGGGCTGCTAGCTTACATGTAGCATGAGATATGCTTAGCTCAAGATTGCATACAGTTATCCAGATCTTGTACATTGCCGTTATTTGAGTAGTTACTGTACTGTCAACAGCTGTGTAGGAGTACATGTAGCTCTTGCATGAAAGCTCCTAATTTTAGTGGTAATCAATGGGACACAGTTGCATGAGAGGAAATCAAGTCCTCCCTTGTTCTGATTGCAGGAGGATGTGGAGCAATGTATGAAATATTTGTTGAATCTGAAGATTTCAGAGGGAAGAGACAAGTTCAACAACACCGACTTGTCAATCAAGTAAGCCAACAGTAATTAATAATAAAATTATACATGTACTAGCTGGTTAGCAGTGTGCACTGAACATTGTGCCTCCCACACTTCATGTGATAGTTGTTGTTGTCATGACTACATAACATCTTAATTAAGTATTCATCCTTGAATAAAGAGGTTATTCAGCAAAAGTTGTGAAATATGGCTGGGTATATATTTTTACGAGTCAGTTAAATTAGCCATGAGGCAAGAATAAAACATAGGCACGCATTGCGTGCATGAGCTATTTTGAAAATGACCTAAATGATATGAAATGGTGAAAGTAACAAAACAGCGGAAGTTAACTCGCACAAATAACCGCTTGCAGATATACGTTTTTCAAATCCTCCGGCCCGCCCACTACCAAAAAAAATACCGAGATAAACAACTGGGTCCCGTTTCTCGTTTCTCGGCTAGCTTTTTTTTCACGGGATTTCCGGAGTTATTTTTTGATGAAACTACGGTCCCAGTGAAATGAGCAACTTGTTTCAGTAATGAGTGTATTAAATTAAATGTCAACCAGAAAAGTCCTGCACATAAATTTGATGCATCCAAATTGAAGGCTTATTATTTCCTGGAAATTTGTATCTAGTCTTTTTTTAAAGGTTTCTTTTATTATTCACAAAAGACACGTGGAAAAGGTTCCTTTGGCCTGGAAGACGCAAACTAATTAAATTAAATTGTTTTCAACTCCAAACCACAAGCTAATTAAATTAGTGACACGAAAATTCTTTGAACCACCTGTTTCTGTAATGTCAACCAGAAAAGTCTTTCACAGAAACTAAACGCATGAAAAATGAATATAAGTATTCTCCTAGTAAATTGGAACTAATATTATTTAAACAACTGTTTTTATTCTCCACAAAAAAGTCGTGCAAATAGAAACAGAACTAATTAGATTAAATTGTTTTCGACTCAAAACCACAAGCTAATTGAATTACTTACATGAACATTGTTGAGGTTAACATTTGGAACCAAACACCTTTTCCTGTAATGTCGACCAGCAGAAACTTAGCGCATCCAAAATGAATTTTGCTTGTTTCCTAGTAAATTGCAACTAATATTTTTTAAACAGGCGTTTTTAACGCACCATATAAATTAATTACATTACGTTTTCTCGAAAACATGTTGAATTTCATCACGTACCAGTTTCTATAAGGACAAAGTTCAATATTTGCACGTGCACACAACGTGACTGCTCATACAAAATACAGTCGCTTCTCGCTTATAGTAATCGCTTGAGGCATACAATTAATAACCTACACATCAGCTCACATTAATTCAAAGAAAGATAAACGTTTTACATACTGTAAATTGTAGATCAATTGCATTACATTTTCTCTGTTGAACTCCATGCATCACGGACAAGTTTCTATAAGGACAAAGTTCAACATTTTCACGTGCAGACAGCGTGTCTGACAAAAAAAAAATCCAATTTTAAATAGTAATCTCTTGAAACCCAGGCTTGAAACATACAATTCATGTTCCGCATCATATTATTTGAAATCGGCTTGCCGTTTTTGCAATAAAACTATACTCATACTTCAGTATAAGCTCACCTATGAACGTAACCGCAGTCCACATTTTTTGGACGTCTCATCCCCCGCAGACCATTCTACCATTCATGCATAGGGCACATTATAGGCGGTATTTCCGAATAAATGTCCTTGATATTGCCAGGTTAGCAAGCCAGTCGGGATTAGAGAACAGTTCCCAAGCAACAAATTTTCAAAACTTTACACTTTTAGTGTTTGCGGCAACAATCGCGGAGATTCAAGATGGCTGATTTTCAATTCATGTCAAGTGCCCTTCTTTGACCTTCAGTAATACCATTTTAGAAGCGAAAATTTGATTGGCTGACATAGTACACGGTGTACATACTAGAGGCAATCTGATTGGTGTGACATAACCCAAGACATACATACAAACAAACAAAGTAACAAACATACTAACATCACAAACCAACCTTTGCGCCTGCTAATGAGCTATTTTTTTCAAAATAGCTCAAATAAAATTGACGAGTAAAAATGCCCAGCCACGTAACACAACTTTCCACTGATTATATGGAATAAATTGTTTATTATCGGACCGTCAACTTCTCCCCAATCTTTGTGTTAACCTGCAATAAGGCGCTCTTTTTTTCGGAGCGGGAGAGCGCGAACACACAAAAGTTGGCGGAAGGGTGCCTCCCCTCTTTTCTTCCCTCCCCACTCTCAGCCGACTTTCCCTCCGATAAAAAAAGAGCACCTGATCGCGGGTTATCTGTGTGTAATAACATGTCACATTTGCAATAATTTTGGTGTATTCGCACTCTCAAATCAGTACAATGTCAAATTTAACAATCTTTTCCTTAAAAAAAAATCTTGCTCTTGGACCATGTAGGTATACATACAAAATGACAGAGGCAATCTAATAATATTGTCTTTCTCTAATCAGTTGAGTAAATTGGTATCATTAACTCATTGATTCTTTCCTTGTTTTTCTATTCTTAGGCTCTTGCAGATGAAGTTAAAGAAATGCATGGGTTAAGGATCTTTACAGCAGTTCCAGAGGAAAAATAGAAGCTAGTGAATCTATGTACAAGTTCTATAATGGGTGGTCTCCCTTGATGCTTACAACATTAACCCTCTCACTCCAAGAGTCAAATAATATAGAGACATGAGGGGGGGGGGGGGGGGGGAGGAGTAACTCCGATATGAAAATAATGACGGGGGTTCTCGTCGGGGTCAAAATTTGTACATTGGTACCACTTGGGGTGCTAAAATCTAAAATGACCATGGTTAGAATTATCACGGTACCTTTTAGGGTATTGATCAAGCTGACAAAAAGACAGAATGTGTCTTGTCTTGTATAAAATTGGTACCTCTTAGGAGTAAACATTTGTTTGAGCCACGCCAATCAAACGAGATTTTCCGATGAGCACCCCCCGGGAATGTACAGTAGTTCCAACTCTTGAGTCTGTTGACGAGATTCTATGGTGTAACCATTTAAATGAAACCTCTTTGAAAGTACTTTTAAATGGTACAATTTGTTTTTCAATATTTTACAAAATGAAATTTGGGATTTTTAATAACTTTTGGCACTTTTAATTTGTGAGTTTAAGGGTTAAAAAAAAAACAGAAGTACAAGAGAGATCTGACAGTACAGAATCACAAAGGAATGTACTGTTATTTTTTTCCAGCTTACAAGTCAGTGCCGTCATGTCAGTCTGTCTGCATGCTTGTCTACTGTCACTCTGGGTTGCAAATCATTGTCTGTTGCTTTTTGGACTTCAGTCTTTTTTTGGCCTTCCTTTTTAAAATGCCAATTTTATTTCTACTAAAGAAGAAACAAATATACCGTAAAAGCTACCTATAAAGTAGGCTTATAAGTGACTGAAATGTAAAATGAGATTTTAGGTTAGATTTGTGTAGATTTCTACTGTTTCATAATTTATGACAAGCTATTAATTTATGATAAGTTTTGTAAGGCTATTGAAATATTAAATAATGTTGACTGGCATTAATTTGGGATTATAAAAAAAGACTTGTTGTTCTCACACACCACTGGGAGCCATGCCAAGCTGACTGCCGCAGCCTGGCCTTTATTGTAAACTCAACAAAAATACTGTACACATACAGTGTACATTTATCATAACGCTATAAGATGAAGATGCTAATAAAATTACAATGTGCAACCATGCAGCATGGTCATGTTAAACTGAAATCTTAGGGTGGGTGTGTGGGAAGGTCAGAAATGTGGGCACAACAAAAGCAACTGCCTGCCTTTCGGGTCACATGACCTATACCCAGGTCCCAATGGTGTGTGAGAAAGACATTTTCCACCTAGTTTTTCACTCAGCCAGTGAACAATTACCCTTTGACTGCATGTTAGGTGCAGTCAAACCTCAACTAAGCGGTGATGACCCTCAGGCGGGAATAGCCAACTGAGCGCTTAATAGAGGTTGACCGTCATATGACAAAAAAATAAACTAGAGTGCTAAATTTATCACATGAATTTATCACATAAATCAAAACAAAATGTGATGAATAAAGAATTAATAAGCCTGGTATTGGATTTAAAAATGGAAGGCTCGTCGTCAACAGTTTTTCCATCACATTAGCTTAATTTTGTGAAGTAAGTCACTCACTTTGTTATACCAATAGTAGTTCTTCATGATCATGACCACACTAGGCGAATGTTTAGTACAATAAAATTAGCCAATTGGGAAGTCTAAAAGGTGACTGCATCTGCTTAATAGAGGTGACCACTTAAAAGAAGTCAAGTTTACCGAAGTATGAGGATCGATTTCCGAGGATTTGTTAAGTGACCAAGAGGTTTGACTGTATTTATGCAACTGTATGCTATTTTTGGGGGTGTAATTTCATCTGGCATTATCTTTGTACACTGTATGTAGGATCCCAAAATTTCAACCCTCTGTTCCTGTAGAGATTGGTATTTAACTTTCATGTATAACAGACTAAGGATAAATAACAATTGAAAACAATCCAAAAAGTCTTCATAAAAGTAATTTAAGACTAAAAATATAACAATGTTTTTCTTTTCTGTACAATAACTTCAATTCATAAATTAAAATACATTTTATAGAGTAAATAAACTAACTTGGTTCTGTATAATACATTTAATATATATGTTGTGGGTCAAAATTTTCCTTGGTTCAAAATTTACTTTCCTTTGTTTTTGGGTATGAAAATGCATGATAATGCATGATAATGAGTTTTAAACAAAGGAAAGTAAATTTTGAACCAAGGAAAATTTTGACCCACAACATTTAATAAAACTACACATGACTGTATAGAATAGTAAAGTCAAACTATTACAGAGTCATGAATTAGAATGTTAACTGCCTTCTGTGGGATTGTTCATTAAATACTGTTGCTTTATGATCTGCATCTCTTCTTTGATGCTAAAAATGAAAGAAAAACAATCAAGTTAGCTCAGTGATCAATGTTTGTAAAATATGGACTTTGATTTTGTTTTTACACTTGCACCATCTGGACGCAGGTTAACATGAAGAATCTTGTAAATTATTTCATTATAGTGAAAAGGGATTGCCTAAAACTGTAGCTATTTCATACTTTTTTACTTGAAACTGGTTCTATCGATTAATAATATTTAATAATTTGAGGCCAAAATAGAGTTACATGTATGAAGATACAAAAAGGTGAAGAATGCTAAGTTTATCAAAAATTAAAGTAAAATAATGTACAGTCAACTTCAGTCATAAGTACCTCGTAAAACAATGGTCAGTAGTGTAAAACAGCTACATGTACTACAAGACCTACAAAACTTACTTTTCCACTGCAAAACTTCCAAGCTTTCAAGACAAAACTTACTCTATCATGGCAACATTAGCTTAATATAACACCGGCGAATTACTTTTTAACTAAGTTTTGTCATGGCAGATGTGGGCCACTGTAACAAACAGGTTGTTAGATACATGGACATTAGTTACACGTGTACAACTGGCATCCCCCCCCCCCCCCCCCCCCCCTCCCCTCTCCAATTTGCACTGAGGGAAGTGGGTGGCTGTACACAGGCTACCTACTGTAGTACAAATAATTTATTATTATGTAGTATTAAATTCTTACCTTAATAATAAGGGTTTAAAATGGTTATGAATCTCTTGCTTTGTTAGCTCCACTACTTCCTGCATTGAATACTAAAAAAAATAATACATAATTTATACATGTAAATAATTTTATTATACAATTATTAATATCAAATTTTAAAAATAATTAAGAGATGAGAAAAGTCTAGTTAACTAACGCCTATCACCTCTTTTCCTCGATGCAAAAAAGTTGGGGACTGGCACAAGTTGAATATGTACTATAATTTATAATCATGCAGGTGAAATCTCAATATGGTGATGATTGTTTTAACTTTTTAGTTAGCAGTTTCCGACACATGAAAAATTCTAACCAGTGTCGTGACTCTCTAACTGTATCCCTGCACAGTATTATAAAACATTATGCAAGTACAGTATGGTGCATTACCTGCATTCATTTGCAAGTACTTAAAAATGTGGTAATTTTAACTGAATTATCAATGATAATAATATGTACATGTATCATATCTGTAATTTGTAAGATGTGTGCACTCTGATTGGCTGAAAATCCATGCACGCTTACAATGTATCAGTCAGACTATAAAAAAACTTTGTTTCAAGGCTATTTGAGGATACTCCAGAAATGAAAAAAGCTCAAATTAACATGCATGGTGTACAAAAACATGCATGCATGGTGTACAAAAAAACAACAACTGAATTGCGATACCTGCACTAAACTTGCTTGTCGTCGGAAGTAACACTTTCCCTCCTCGTCTTCATAAACCGGGTGGAGATTGAGACAATGCTGACCACTTTCGTTTGTTAATTTTTGTTTCCATGGAAACACTGTGATTTCCACCACATAAAGAGATGCAGGCAATCCCTGAAAGATATAAATTTAAATTAACTTTTTTCCAAAAAATCCCCAATTGTGCTTTTTGAGATGCAGGATTTCGATTGACATTGAGTTGGAATTAATTTGTCGATCAGAGGTTAGCTATAAAATTAATAGCAAGTAAATGGATATGGCCGACAATGAAAGGCCAACAAGCATGAAATGCACTGACATCCACATGAGAGCTGTTAACGAAACATGGCCCTGCAAAAACCATCAGGCCACCCCGCATCCCAACTGCAAACTGCTGCCCAGCGTTAAATGTCTCGCCTTTAAAGTGCACATGAAGTGAAATTTCCCTACCGTTTTGTTTTTGGGTTTTAAGTTGTTTATACCACCTTTATTTCATTTTCAGTCATTTTCCTCTTTTGTGCCAAGAGGATCCACTATTTTTAGCAGTTTGAAAACTCCCACCGGAGCCTGAAATAATAATTATTTGCAACATTTTGAGCCTAGCCAAAAAGGTACAAACAATGGATATGTGACGTCATTCGTGTGTTTGATCACAACAAAACCTGGCGGAGAAGGGGATGAACCCAGGGCTAAAATACACGTCACTTTCAAACATATTTAATCGAAAGAATCCTTCCACAAGTTGCCAAAACTCCACTGTAAAACAAGTGATGCGCTCAGTTGTAAACACACTAATGATGTCACTAGAACCCAGGTCCTTGTCTAATATGCCCAACTTATGCACTTGTTAAAATATGTTCCCGCCACTTCAAGTGACTCATTTACCCATCAAAATAATTCTTAAAACACCTATTTTCAGATTATCGAAAAAAATGGTAGTGAAATTTCACTTCATGTGCACTTTAAATTTAATTTAAAACATCGTGTTGTAATTCTAGTACTTGTGCATAATCTTAAGTTCACTACTAATAGACAACTCACTTCATTGAAGGCCTCCACAGCCTCTTTGTCACACCAGCAGTAATCAGATGTACGGAGGAGATGAGGACGGTGTCGATTCTCATCTTTGTCATCGCATCTGTACATGTTAATTATTGTAAGACATAATTACTTCAGACATACATGTATCCCTTGCTGAAGTTTAATATTACATGGTTGAACAAGCAGCTTATTAATAATTAAATAATTATTATTTTTTATTATATATTATTTGATTATAATAATGAGTGAACTACTGTACACTGTGATAAAATGACTAATCTAGCATCTCCATGCTTTTAACAAATTAAAACAAATTAAGATTAAAAAATAATATAATTAAAAATAAAAGAATGTAGTTAAAATTCTAAAAGATACATTTCACAGTACTGTTATTAAAATTTTATATCTACATGTGTACACTGTACATGCCAATAAATCATCTCTTCAGATTGAAATAAAAACTTAAATAATTTGTGGTAAATCTCGCCAAAATGGCTGTCCAAATACATATCATGTTACTTGGTAGAATGTAAAATGTCATAATTTTCATTCACTTCTTTTTTATGCAAACTTTTGCCTATTCCATACACTGTACAAACAGTACATTCTATATATGTTCAGTATTATCATGGACCCAAAAGATTTCCCTCTTCATTCTTCTTAAAAATGTATTTCCACATGACTATAATACATAAAAGGGATGTCACCCCCTTTTGGGCATGAAATGCAAATTCGTGTAACTGATCTTACAGGTTATCAAGATCTTATGTAAAATCATTTCTGAAAAAGATCTTACTAACATCTTGCTAAGATCTTGGAATGATCTTGCCAATATCATGCAAGATCATAGGCAAGTTCTTATACAGTATGATCATCCAAGAACTTGCAAGAAAATTTTCCAAGATCTTACATGATCTTACAAAGATCTTGATAAGATCATTACCAAGATCTTGTTTAAGATTTTAACAAGATCATGGTAACATCTTGATAAGACTTTACCAAGATCATGAGCAAGATCTTCTAAGATACATTTATGATCTTGAGTAATACCATGCAAGATCCTGCAGCTTCTTGCATGATCTTGCAAGATCTTGTCCAAGATTCTGCATGATCTTACCAAAGATATTGCCAGGATTTTACCAAAGATCTTGCCAAGATTTCACCAAGTTCTTGTCAAGATCTTACCAAGGTTTTTAACCTGGGTACTTGGTAGAATGTAAAAATTAATGTCATAATTTTCATTCACTTCTTTTTTTATGAAAACTTTTGTCTATTTCATACATGTACACTGTACAAACAGTGCATTCTATATAATGTTCAGTATTATCATGGCCCCAGAGGATTTCTCTCCTCATTTTTCTTAAAAATGTAGTTCCACATGACTATAATAAAAGGGATGTCACCCCCTTTACAGGGTGTGGAATGAAACGTGGTTGACTATAGAACATTTGCGAGTATTAAATTTTTTAAGAATCAAATTTGCTTCAAAAATCTTATGAAACCAAGATATTGCCTAAACAAAATAATTAAACTAAATAAATTTAACTTTCATTGGTAATATTTTCCAAATGTTCTCAGACACGTAATGGTCTTAGTAATGATGTTTGTTGTTTGTCAGTTGTCAGTAGTTAATTGACAACTGAAGGTGCGACTGGCCAAGAACTCCCAGTTTAAATCAATTGAGCCATGAAGCAGCAAGTTGCAACTCATTATTGCTGCTTCAAGTTTATTTTTAAGAATGAAGAAAATTAATATCTTCAATAAAATAATGATAATAAATTACATGTTCATGTACATGTATGTACTGACTAATTCAGATTAATGTTTCTCAGTAGTTACAAGTCTGCACTATAACATACTAAGTCTTACCCATTATCTTGAAGTTCAAGTGCTATTTTTATGTCTGTTTCCTCAGCATCTTCACACTCTATGATTGGTATTATCTCCACCTTAATTAATGACCAAAAATTAAACATAATAATATAAATTAAAGGCTCCCGTGAGCCAGCTCATGGATGAATTGGATTAGTGTACATGTAGAGATAGTTGAATGAAAAGGAAAAAAGGAATTGGAGGGATTGTATGAAATAATTATGTACTGTAGTATTTTGCTTGCTAATCAAATACACATTAACATTTTACATATCTGCAATGAGAGACACCCTCCATGCGTGTCATATTTCAGAATATTTCAATGCAAAATTTGCAATTGACTTTCCCTTGCAATTTAACCTTATACATGTATTTACATTAAAAAGCCGCTTATAAAAGTTAATCTTGGGCTCTTCGATTTCAGAAGGCATATAATAAATAAAACCAGACGATAAAGCATTTATTCCCCGTTGCATTCTTCCTCTGATCCGAGAGACAATTTTTAAAAGACAAATTGTCAATTTGTCAAAATAATAATGAACCACAGTCGATATTAACTGTCAACGTCGCTTTATCAATTCGATGTCCATTTTTTGCAGCTACAGCTGTATAGTGTTCTTTGGCTTATTAGCTTTCCATTGAATGACAATCCATCTTGAGACCGCAATAGATCTTCACACTCGATCGCATCTACTCCATGTTATTGGGCAAAATGTAGGCAATTCATCCAAATAATAATGAACCACGGTCGATATTTGTCAACATCGCTTTAACAATTCAATGTCCATTTTTCGCAGCTAGTGTTCTTTGGCTTATTAGCTTTTTCATTGAACAAAACCCAGTTTCAGGTCGCAATAGAATTTTCACACTCGATCGCATCTGCTCCATGTTATTGCATGGGCAAAAATGTACACAATTCGTCCAAATGATAATGAACCACGGTCGATATTTGTCAACGTCACTTTAACAATTTGATGTCCATTTTTTGCAGCTAGTTTTCTTTGGCTTACAAGCTTTTCATTGAACGAAAACCGATCTTCTGGCCCTGATAGATCCTCACATTCAATCACATCTACACCTGTACTCCATGTTATCACATCGGACATATGCGCATAAGACTCTTTGGACAAAACCAATACTTAGTAGGGGAGTAACAGGGAAGGTGAAAAATGTTTAATCCAAGCTTCATGAATAAATTAACGAGAATCGAGTGTGTGAGTGCCATTCGCCTGCCTCCAAAAGCCCATGGAATGACTACAGTACGTCATCCATGAGCTAAAATTAAAAAATGGAGATTTTCATATAAGAAAGGAAATAACAAGATTTAACATACAATATACATGTATAATAATAATGCATGTAGTGTACATGTAAATTGGCCGCTTACTGCTGGTCTAATCATCAGGCGATGGAGTCAACTGGATCACAGCAGTGTTCTGACATTTGAACCTGTAACCCGTAACACCTGTGAGGGGTGTCACTAGTAAGTGTTACAGCTATGAATTAAGTGTTTCAATACAAAGTTTAGTTAGTCCTTTTGGCCATGTGCCACATTGTTACGGCTGTTGACAGAAATGGAACAGTTGATAAAAAGGTATTGAGAACCCTGCTGAATGTGTAATGCAATTTATCCCATGCCATGAACAATACAAGTATGATGTACATGTACTTCATACCTTGTAATACTCCTCTGGTACTGGAGGAGTATATCTGTGTAGTGCATCTTTCACTGCAACAGTCACATGGTCTTTCTGTTCCAAAAATGAATAAGAACATAAGATAATTAGTGAAATAAAAAAATGAAAATATGATTGATATTATGAGAGGGATTGGGACAAAGTTATAAATTGCAAAATGAGAGGGACTGGGGCAAAGTTATCAATACAAAATGGCGGACGGGGCAACAATCGTGGAACGAGAAAGAAAGTCTCGATGGAAATTATGCTTAAGATAAGGTTTATTTATATTGTGTAAATCTCGAAGTTTTCATAACAATTTCAACCGATAGTCTACCGACAACTTACCGACAGATTACCAACAGTCGGCCGACATGTTACCGACAGTCGGCCATCTGTCGGCCGACAAATGGTTACAACTATGTAAAAAACTGTTGGCCGACTGTCGGCCAACAGTTGGAAGACAGTCGGTGGAGGTGAGCTGTTCTTCACTTTTACCCAATTGTCATACATACATGTTTGTATTTCATTAAAGTTCTACACATGCACAGCAGAAAAAAAATGAAAAGTTATGTTGCAGCTAGCCGGAGAAAATAGACTACTTTTTGCAGTGGTGCCACCCGGTTCCCTCCACGAAAATGCGTCTGAGAAACGAGCGCAAATATACCATACTGATGACGTAACGCTACCCAGATCTGCAGGGTAGTCCTTGGTTCAAACAATCTCTCAAGAAATCAGAAGGACTACCCTGATCTGGGTAGCGTTACGTCAGTAGTACGGTATTTTTAATTGTGCTTGTTTCTCAGACGACTTTTTGCGGAGGGAGCCGTGATGGTGCCACCGGGAAAAGTCATCTGTTTTCTCAGGCTATTGCAGCGTCTGAAGTGCTTTGTGTGAACTCATTTTTAATGGCCTGAGTGAACATGTATAAAGGGGAAGTGTCACAGGGATTTGGTATCATTTTAAAAACCAAAACATTTTCTTGTACCAACACAAACTGAGAAATACATGTAATCGTCCAGTGGCGTGATAAATTACCACAAAATGTACCAAGCTGTTTATGAGTGTTTCTAGTCATAGACGGACTCCGGACTCTCTGAACTTGAAAAAAAATCAGCCTAAAGTTTTTGAAGTCCCCATATTTTCATCTCCAAAATGCACAACAACAGACCATGATTCGTTTCTCTTTCAAGAATTGGTTGATTTGATTTTCTTGATGTTTTACTGGTAATATTTTTTAAATAAGTAATTTGCATCATCATATCATGGTTTTGAACAAAAAAAAATCAAGATCTCTGTGTTACACACAATGTACTTCCCCTATAAGTACTTTATATATATACCTGGTAATGTGTCATGTGTAATCCTTTCACTCTGCCATCATCCACAATCCCAAGATAAATGGTACCCCCTTTACCTGTGTTCAGGAACCCATTGATGTTTCTGATAACAAAATAAAGTTTCACAATAAACTACCTGTATTACAACTGGGTGTTTTGCCTACAAGTTGTTTTGCAACAGGCAGTTTACAGCTACATGTACATCTTACATGTACAGTATAGGTGTTGTGGTTCAATTTTTTCTTTGGTTTAAAAATTTTCAAACCAGTTTGATTTTTGTTTTCCTTTATCTCAGAATATGATAATGAACATGAGACAAAGGAAAATAAAAACTAAACTGGTCTGAAAATTTTTAAACCAAAGAAAAATTTGAACCACAACATAGGTCAGTTTGCCTACACTGTACAATGTGTACATGTCGCATACATGTGTTGTAATTCAATGTCTCCTTGGTTTGACAATTTTCCAACCAGTTTGATTTTTGTTTTCTTTTGTCTCGGATTATGGTGATGAAACTGACACAATAAGGAAAATAAAAATTAAACTGGTTTTAAAATTTTCAAACCAAAGAAAAATTTGAACCACAACATATGCATAAGGTTAGTTTGCCTTTGTCTCGTATTTCCAAGTTGAATCTGTGATTAATGAAAATACATGTTCATTGTATACATAATGTCTCATGAAGGGCGGAAGGAGCCAGAGCTTGCAGCCATGTATCACAAATTTGAATGTCCCCATTGGAAAAAAGATGAATGGTGGAGATTTAATTTGGTTATGATGTAATAAAATAAATAAATGTAAAATAACATAATGACAATGTCATGCAAATGCTATAAAAAATACACAACTTATATCAAATGATGTTTTATGACATCAGTGTGAACAACATACATATAATGACATGTAATATAGGAACATGACAACATAAACATAAAAACATAAGGGAAAAAAGCTGATATTTTCTTTCTATTCTTATGCCCATGCCATATACATGTTTATATGTATGTTGTTATGTCACTGGTGTGAACCAGGCTTAAGAGAGAACAAGAAAATCAGATAAAACCTCCACTTAGTAACCCTAGGAGGGGAGGGGGGGGGGGGGTACTTCCTAGTTGCGTCGACGAAGGAAATGCTTCCTAATCTTGTCGGCTAGGCGGAACGAATCGAGAAAAGTGTCGGTACCAAATCCGCGCCATCTTCAAACGTCACAATAGTATCCAGCATGCTTAGCGCGTCGTCTAAGCGGAACGAATCGAGAAAAGTGTCGGTACCAAATCTGCGCCATCTTGAAACGTCACAATAGTATCCAGCATCGCGTGGAAATAAGGCATCATCCTGGGGAGCTGGGGTTCCGAAATGTCACATGTGAATAATCTATTTGTCTTGATTTAGTTTCGGATATTTTCCCGATTTTGGAATCGTACGGCTCAATATTTCAATGCCTAGTAAAAGTACGCAGTGGAAAAATTGGACGAAGGTTCTTCTCCGGACCAAGTAAGTTGTTGGGTCTCTTTGGAATCAAGCAAGAAGTTACAGATTCAGTTTCCTCGCTTCCGTTCTGGTATGTTTTGAATGTTCTATCTTGATTTTGCTGTGGTTCTCTGCCTGATTTGGGAAGCTTTCACCTAAATACCGACGTCGTTCTTCGCGATGTTCTACGATACGGTGCAATTCGCTGTATGTCTTGTAGCAATAATTCACTGACTGGCCGCGCCAGGCGAACGCAGATTAACTTTAAAGTGCTCGAAATTGCGCCTGTATCGGGCGCATTTGCGACTAAAGATTTCGCAGTTTTGTGACTAAAATTTGTCTAGCTAATAAAGGAATTATGTTCAACAGTCTTGTGCCTTACTTGCAACTGGTAGTTGTAATTTTATCCGAAAAATCCTGCGAAATTCACGTTGCATGTTGCGTGACTTAAACGTCGATTTCATGCTCCATTAACGCGGTGTCCAAGAACAGGCTTTCTCAGAAATTTCTCATTTCCGGTTCCGGTATTAGTACATGTACTGAGGAGTATGATTTCAGAATCGGAGAAATAGCCGAAATGAAATCAAGACAAATATACTATTTATATGTCGGAAAAATCTGAGACCTTGCGGAGTACACAGCACGGCAGGATTTTGCCCGATTCCACGGCGATAGCGTGAATTTGTTTGATGACGACCCGACGTTTTTGCCTGCGTGACATATCTCGCGACATAGCCCTTTTAAACAGTGGCTGAATTAATTCATGAAACTGAGGTACTAGGTCAAGACGAGGTGCCAAGGGATAAGGAGACGCACTATAATCTATGATTACTACTAGTAATAGGCTAATAGGCCATTTCCGAGTTGCCTTTAGCCTCTCTATCAAAGCGAGGCTAGGTGCGAAACCTTTATATGATAATGAGTTTTCATTTGCATGTGAATGAAAACTCATTTTCATATGAAAGGTTGTGCACCTAGCCTCGCTTTGACAACCAGGCGTAACGTAACTCGGAAATGGCCTATTGTGATGTGCTGCTGGATGGGATAGTACATGTATTTTTCATGGGAGGGGATAGTGTTATTTTAGTAGGGATTTGGGGTATTAAACAGAAACTGACTAAGTTGGGATCACAAAGTTTACATTTTTACAAAAGTGACTAAGATGGGGTCTATAATTGGCCACAGAATAGACTTTATTGTAGTAGGGGCTCTAAGAGGCCAGCAAAAGTCGATCCAAGTTACTCTGGGTTACTGGCATGGCCCACTGTATGTTCCATATGTTGTAGTGAATTTTTTATTTCAGGTAATTTTTGTTTTTCCTTTGTTTCAAATTCATAAGCTTTTTTACCATACCCAAAAACAATGGAAAAATAAAAATTACCTGAGATAAAAAATTAACTACAACACATACATGCATGTACAGGCCCTAAACCTGGTAGTAAATTCTTACGTGTAAATAATCAAGACACTCCCATCCCCAGTGCAGATGAAGGCTCTAAGGAACATTACATTGATTTGTTGACCTTGACTTTACATCATTGTTTTTATTAAAGAAGTCATTGACAATCACGTGACAGTCCGCCATAAGACAAGTTTATCTGCTCGGCAAATACACGTATTTTAGGAATCTCCGAATGATCACGTGTTCATTTGAACCACCCACATCGAACATACACTGTAAAAAAAAAAATTTTAAGAAGTTTAATAGCCCAGAAAATCCCGATCAACCCCAGTCTAGTCTATTGTTAGAAGTTTTTACCGTGAGACGGCCTTTCGAGATCGTCTGTCTGTTCCTGGAATGTAACACCAAGGTGGGACCTCCTCTGCTGTTATATTCCTATGACCTTTGAATTCATGTCTCGAATCTTCTTCGAACGGAACAACTTCATTTAAAAAGTAGGAACGACGCGATATTTTAGAGAAACGAGTCATCTTGAGCTTGAGCTCTCGTGTTAGGCCGCCATACTCTGCCCCAGTCCCTCGGTGAGCCTCGCTTTCAGCACAACCCGCTTTTCAGGATTTCCTTCTCTTCTATTGGGCGGCCGCCATATTCTTGGAGTCATTTCTGCCATATTTTAACGGAATTTACGCTCTTTCCTTCGATATTTTCATGCAAGAAATTATAACATCCTTATCTGGAGTGAATGAAGCAGTAGCTTCAAGCGATTAGCCGCGTAGGCTTCTCGAATTTTCGCCGCAAATCATACAAAGAAAAACTCGCGGCTCATTTGGAACGACGCCGGTGTGTTTCGCTCAAGACGGATTTGCACTGCTTAGAACAAGAGTAAAACAGATTAAAAAAGCCGAGAATTATCACGCATTCAATCCTCAGGACTGTGCATAAGAGCTGGAGCCAAGTAACGTTTATTTATTTAAAAGCAGCGTCGAAAAAAGCGCTGGTGAAATCGATGGCTAACACAGCTCGCGCCCGAGTTTACTCGGATGTGAATGTTCATCGGCCAAGAGAATATTGGGATTACGAATCTCATGTTATAGAGTGGGGGTAAGTATTGATTTATTCTCAGTCGTTCTCTTTCGCTTTAGATGTAGGCTTGTTGATTAAATACACGCCGTTTGTACACAGTTTTGGTATCGAAACTCGGCGTTGGCATCATGTTTTTGTTGGACTTGTACAAAGAAACGTGCTTTGATTGTCCAAAGCGAGGCGGGTATGATGAAATGGTCTACTAGCTAAGGATAATGCATTGTTGCGGTTCACTTGAAATATTTCCCCACCGTTTTACGTCTTTTTATAATAGCAATGGTTTGTAGATGCTATGTTTTTACGAATTTTTTTCAATTTGCATGAAAGTACATCGCTGTCATTTAAATAAGTGAAATGCCATTCGCACTCGCTTCTTTTGGAGTGCTATGATTCATAAAACCAGATTTTTTTTTTGTCAGTTTTCTACTCAATTTGTCATAAACGGTTAAAGCCAAGTCCTTTAGGAGATTAATCAATTTGTCTCTCTAAATAATTATTATTTCCCATTGCACAGTAAGCTTAATTTTAATTTGTTCTACATGTATGTTGGAGATATAAGCTTACATGTAAATTATTATTTTTCTGCATACATGTAATTCTTCATCTCTATTATCTTTTATATTTTTGCAACAGTGTTACCATAGGACGTAGTCAAGGATGTTATTAATAATGTCTTCCTTCATCGTGAAGAAAGTATTAAGTACATGTAGTCATGCATTTTTAGTATGGGAATAATAGTATTCTTTGATAATATTTCTAATATTATGATTTGATTCCTTAGTGGTATTTTTATGTGTTTTGTTGTTGCATCCCCATAAATTTACCACGACTCTTAGTAGCACTGGATTTAGTGGGTAAAGCAAATAAATATTTAATGAAATGCAGCAAAAGTTAAAAAAAAATTAAATGAGTGTATGTATTTCATTTCTTGCAATCCCCTTTGCTTTCAGAGTTCTAGTTATTCATGCTAGGAGCTGCTCTTTTTTTAAAAAAAGCACCAAGGTTTCAAAGTACTTACATGCCTTAGTTTTAATAAAGGAATGTTTAATTTATCACTGGAGAAAACAAACTTTGAAATGAAGCCAAAATGTAAATGTTGTATTATGAAATTGATGCTTGTTTGCTTGATATGAATGCATATGTACACTGTACATATAGTTGAGATGCAAATTTCACATTGCATTTGTATGTCATGTACTTATACAAGCATAGTGTGAATATGCACAAAAAAACAAGTGCAAGAATCATTGAATTATCTTCTATGTGCTGCATGTACATGTACAGAGGAATATACAGTAAATTGCATATTTTCCATCTCCAATTGAGTTTGCATATTCGCCATTTTCTTGTCTCTCGATCCTTGATTCTTCCATTTCTAAACAACTTAAATTTCAAGACGTGAGTTTCAAGTATCTAGTACCTTCTCTTCCTTTATATAGCCCTATGTACATGCATTTATATGGATTAATTAATTTTATATATGTTGTAGTTAATTTTTTATCTCAGGTAATTTTTATTTTTCCATTGTTTTTGGGTATGGTAATATATGCTAATGAATTTGAAACAAATAATAATTTTGTCAGGGACAATTGTGAAACCTTTTACAGTGTAGTGCTGAATTTACTTGTCTTGATTAAATACCTAATCTTAATTTAACGCCAGTCCCAAACTTATAACAACCCCTACTGGGGGTTTCAAAGGAGATGTTTTTCCAGACTTATAAGTACCATGAAAGACTGTGTTAATTGACTTTTAAGCCGTTTTTGCTGAAATCCTCTCTTTTTGGCCTGACAAAGCACTTTATTATCAAAATAATAACAGATTAATATAAGAGATCAAGTTACATGAACTCAAGGAAGGCCAAAGCAATCCATACATGTATCTTGGAAGGGGGGAATTATGTTGGCTTAAGCTTGGTAACATACAGGTTCAATTCACAGGATCCAGTCATTACTGTGTATTTCAACTCTTTGTCTTAAAAATACACTTAAGCCATCAATAAACATTAACTGTACATGTTTGCCCATCTCTTTCTTGTTATATAAGGCCCCTTTAAAAAACTTAATTTTTTGTCTAATACATGTACTGTACCCTTACATGTAGCTAGACATTTATCAAGTTACTGGGTTATATAAGTTTTTCACATAAAATCTTGATTTTTCAGTGCTGCTCAAAAGTGCACGTACATGTGCAGTATGTTTTCACTCATTTGCATGACATAAATCACTTCACAATAAAAGATTTGCATAGTACACGATGCTGGTGCAATCAAAAATTCATTCTGAGTATAATCTACCCATTGTCTACCACTTGCTGCATGGCAAGCTTCCATTTTAGTTTTTTTGTTTTGTTTTTTGTTTTTTTGAGCCCTGAATGGATCATACTGTAATTTTTACATCTTGACTTCTGAAAGATAATTCAGTTTTTTTTATTTTTTTTTTATTAATTAAAAACCTTCGCTGGCATTACTACTCACTGAATGTAACTTACGACAGTTCTTTGTTTTATTTAGGCAGCAGGATAATTATGAACTTGTTCGCAAACTGGGCAGAGGAAAATATAGTGAAGTCTTTGAAGCAATAAACATCACGAATGATGAGAAAGTGGTAGTTAAAATTTTAAAGGTTAGTGTTGCGCGAAATAACAATCTGTGTCATTCTAGGACTAACAGAATTCATTTTGTTTTCCCTTTCTCATTTAAATTTCATAATCCCAGTGGAGCTTAAATCACATTTTTTTTGTTTTCTCATGTTAATTAGCTAATTAACATGGAAAACAAAACAAAACAAAACTGAAGGATCCTGGTAGTTGACTATACTAGTAACTGACACCATCATGAAAATGGCTTATTATCATTGAAAAGCCCATTTGGGGAAGATAATAAAGTATGTATGTACATGTATTGCATAGAGCAGTTTTCACTTGAGTGTCGTAAAACCAAAACCAAAGTAATCAATCTGGCCAATCTCAACAGTCGTAAACAATCCAATAAACCAATCAGAGCTCGAAGCAAATACATGTAGCCAGCGCCAAGTGCGGAAAAACATGTGCAAACAAGTTACAATTGGTTTTAGTTTTGCTTCTGATTGGCTGATAAAGTGGCGCAAGAGTTTTTAGCCAATCACAAAGCCTAGCAATGCAAAACCAAAGCAATTGCGAAATTGCTTTAGACACTCAATTGAAAACTGCTCTAATATATCAAACATGAGGAAGGGTGTTTCATCCAGATTTCCAAACACCAAGAAGTTGGTTGATAAAACAAGGTGCAGCCAAGTTATTTTTATAACCAACTTCAAGGTGTTCGGATACCTGATGATATCTTCCGAGTGTTAGATATATATAGCATTATTTATTTGCATCTCAAACTGATCATTAATAAAGGTAAAATGAAGAAATGAAATTGCCAAAATCTTTGCCAATTAAGATCAGGTTTCCAAACCATCATCACGCTTAAGATTTTCTTTTTTCAACTTGATGGACTATTAATGAGTTTGAGAAATACATGTATGATACTTAGTAATATGGATGGGAACATCAAGTGTGCAAAATTAATATGTTAATGTTACACCTGCAGCCTGTTAAAAAGAAGAAAATCAAGAGAGAGATAAAAATTCTAGAAAACCTCAGAGGAGGACCCAATATCATTAATCTTCTTGATGTCGTTAAAGACCCTGTGGTGAGTTAAGTACAGTGTATAATGGGCTATCACTATTTTAGAGTTATATTTAATCACTCACTCATCTCCCAAAGTGCCAAACATAGCACTTTGGGCTTCTTCCAAAACGTTTTTTTTTACTACTGCCAGTTCTCTGTCTTTTGCCTTGCTGTTTTTAATATTCTTCCAATTTTTTTTTTCAATCTGTTCTTCACGGTGTAACCATTGCACTTCCCATGTCTAATCAGCTTTTAGTATTAAATAATGCATTTTTCTCTATGATACTATACATGTACATTGTACAATGTACTTCTGCAGAGCTGTTTGTCACAAAGCATCAGGCATGCATTTCTCATAAATCCTGAAAGCTACATAATGTAAGTGTTTAGCTCGCAAACCAGCCCAGCTTGTGTAGTAAACGTAATATATTATTGCCTAGCTATTATTGCACATAGTTTTTCAGGCCTGAAAAGGTTTCCGGGCATTTCAAAAAATGCAGGCTAGGAGTATGGTGTTTCTCTCTTTTTTAAATGTACACAATGTGATGCATACATGTAAGTTTTGTTCGGGTAAGTGCTTATTTCCATCCCTGTCATTATACATTTGTATTAAAGCTTTGTCTGTTTGATGTACTGTGCCTTACATTTTATTTATTTTCTTTGTGTTACAGTCCAGGACACCAGCGTTAGTTTTTGAGTATGTTAACAACACAGATTTTAAGGTGAGGTGCTTAATATCAAATTCAATGGAATATAATTATTGTGCATTGACCTCATTGATAAACTTGTGGAATTTAACCATTTCTTCTTTATTTATTATTTTATTTGATTCTTAAATTATTGAAACACTCTTCTTCTTTTACAGCAACTGTACCAGAAATTTACTGATTTTGACATCAGATTTTACTTATATGAACTTTTGAAGGTTAGTGTGACTTTGCTGGCTTTTAAGAGACTCAAACATTCTGTTTTATTCTATCTGTAGTTCAATTCTAATTTTGATCATTGTGAAATGCAAGTATACATGTAGTCCTGGTACATGTATACTAGTGTTGTCTTTTTTATTGTCAATTCAGGCCTTGGACTACTGTCACAGTATGGGAATCATGCACAGAGATGTTAAGCCTCATAATGTCATGATTGATCACGACAACAGAAAGGTATGTACATGTACAGTGTCAAACTACACTGTATACACTGTACATACTATTTGTCTGTAGTCTTAAAACCCTTTTGATTGCAATTTATGTGTATATTTATGTTTCTCCTGCACACATATTTGCAGTATATTCAATTGTCTGATTCTCTCTATCCCACACATTTGGTAACTCTGGTATGGAAAGTACAATTAAAATACCTACAGGTGGTGTATACACCTACAGGTTGAAAATGAAAATGTTTATTTTTATTTCTCACAGATTCATTACCATAATAATAATATGAGTCTTCTTGAAAACAATCAAAGGGCTCTAAGAGCCTTCTTATGAATATGAAACAACGTACACTGTAAGGTTAAGTCCACAGATCGGTTTTAATTTTCCATAGTTTTTTTACTGAGTTTGAAGTTTAAGAATTGAAGAGTAAAACAGATTTAAAGCGACCAAAACATCTTAGCATGACATAAATATGCATTGTGTGAAATGAGACTGTCAAGACAACTGGATGAAGTGATTGCACTGGGGAATAAAACAAAGTTTACTACAGCAATCATCTTTTAACATTTAATACACTGGGGAATTAAAAGAAGTTTACAAATGATGGAATGAGTGAAAATTTGCATATCTGTCCCTATATGCTATACATGTATCTCATTTGACACTTTGCTTATTCAGGAATAAAAATTAAGACCACAATGTAGGAACATTAATTTTATCATGCATGTATTTTTGCTTTCAATTCATGAAAATGAAAATGGGCCTTTGTAACTACAGCTGTATATACATGTATCCCTTTTCTAGTACGTTAGATTTTTATTTTTAATCATGATTTATTTTCTTTTTTTATCAGTTACGATTAATAGATTGGGGATTAGCTGAGTTTTATCATCCAGGTCAAGAGTACAACGTGCGAGTGGCTTCCAGATATTTCAAAGGACCAGAATTACTGGTTGATCATCAAGTACGTGATCTGTTTTACATCAAAGTACTTAGCAAGACTAGTACTGTCATCTGTCTCAAAAGAGACACTCATGTTAAACAGGCACTTAAAGTTGATCTCTACTGCATTTCAGGCACTCATTTTACTGTAAATGAACTCTCTTTAAGACGGACACCTCTCTTAGACACCTACATGTAAAGTTAGTCTCTACTACACTTCAGACACTCATTTTACTATAAAGTACTCTCTATAATACAGACACGTCTCTAAGATGGACACCTAAAGTTGGACACCTAAAGTTGGTCTCTACTGCACTTCATTCTACTGTAACTGACTCTCTATACTTGTCAAATTTAACACCTCTCTACAACGGACACATAAAGTTGGTCTCTACTGCACTTCAGTCACTCATTTTACTGTAACTGAACTCTCTAAGACAAACACCTCTCTAAGATGGACACCTAAAGTTGGTCTCTGAACTCTCTCAAAGATGGACACCTACAATGTAAAGTTGGTCTCTAATGCGCTTAAGTCATTTTACTGTAACTGGACTCTCTAAAAGACGGACACCTCTCCAATGCGGACAGCTGGTTCTGATCTTGATGGTGTCCATCTTAGACAGAGTTGACTGTATACAGTATTCAGGCATTAATAAATTTAATGATATTTTAACACCATTACTGTATATTAGTATCACCCAACTAGTGGACTAATGCAAATCCTGCATTTTGATTGGCTACGCTACTAGGGGTCTAATAGTAATAGTCATCGAGTAGCGAAATTCGCCGGTTTTATTTCTCGTTTTATTCCCAAATAAATATTTCTTCAACTTGCAATTGCTTTTTTTTATTATTGCCTTTTTCTGTCCGACTAGTTGGGTGATACTAAAACAATTAGACCCTTCGCCCTCAAGGGCCACGGGTCAATAGCCCATTCGGCTTCGCCTCATGGGCTATTGACCCGTAGCCCTTTCGGGCTACGGGTCTAATTGTTAATTATTGACTTCAAAATCAGTATTTCAGTTTCTTTTTCTCTTAACATGGGCAACCTTTTTGCCATTAAATTTACTAGTTAATTTGAATTTTAAATGGTTTGCTTTCGAGGACTTGTTTACTGTTGCCATTTTACTTTGTTTGAAGAAAAAAACAATTCTAGAAATTTCCGAGAATTTTTCACCAGAGCCCTCTAAAACCCATCACTGTGAGCACCCGACAAACGTTTTTACAAGTTTCCACAAATATCACCAGCTAATTCTTATTACAAATAATTTTATTCATAACTGTGGATACATGTGAAGCAAAAAAGTGAATAAAATCTCCGTATTTTGTAACTAACTTCACACTCAAGATTGTGATAAACAAGACATGCCAAGATTACTTTGTACTGTACATTCCATCATGCTCAACCTTGCCAGGAGGTGTGTGCCCCTCAATTGAATTCATGCTCTTTGATTGGCTAACTTGTAAAAAAAAGTTTGTTGAGTGCTCATGGTAAGGTGGTAAGGTATATCGCACTGTAATTTAATGTAGAGCTCTGTTGCATTGTTAAAGAATCTGACCCACCCAGTTTGCATTGCATGCCTACGTTGGTTCATCCGCCATTTTCAGGGGCCCCGGAAGTCCATACTGTATTGTAGATGAGAAATTCACTTGTGCAAGAGGTGATATGCATGCCCAAATATGGAATAGAGCCGTATCACAACAATAAGAGAAGCGCGCAATACAAACTGGGTGGGTCAGACTCTTTAGATGGAAATAAAAGTTAATCGTGTTAATGTTTGTTTGTTTGTTTTATCAGGAGTATGATTACTCCCTTGACATGTGGAGTTTTGGCTGTATGCTGGCTAGTATGGTGAGATTCCCAGCTGTATTAATTATTATAAAATTATACCTTTGTATACAATGTACCTTAAGTCAAACGTTACATGTAAGTCCTGTATTTTTGTTCTAATTTCGGTAGTCATTTAATGAAAACCAGTGGCATGTCCATAATGAAATTTTCATTTTATCTTCTCTTATGAGTGAAAGATTTAATTCACTTTTACAAGGCATTGTGAGAAGAATAGATAAAATTGTTTGATAGAGGAAGTTTGCCACCATGTGCAGCCAGAACTTTCATTAGCAGCTGCCTGTTATGGACTGCAGCTGCATTGAAGATGACTGGCACATGTACATGTAACTCAGAGTTTGAAAACAACCATTGAAGGCATATCTTGAGTTTACAGTATAATGACTGCCTACAAATGTATTTTCCCTGTGTTGCTGGCAACCTCAAAGTTTAATGACAGCCCTACATGTTCATATGTGCCACTTACTTCCTAGAATGGACATTTACATATAAAGAACTGCATATACTTGTGATGTTTAAAATGGATTACAAATTATTGGTTTTGTGAACCTGTTCTCATTTCAGATTTTCAGAAAAGAACCTTTCTTTCATGGGCATGACAATTATGACCAGGTTAGTGTGCTGCTATTTGATATATATTTTGACAATTCCTTAGTGTTGGGAGGCTGCAATCACCAAATGACAAAAATCAAACAATTCAAAAGTCAATAAACAACACCCACACCAATATTTTTTTGTGGTGATTTTTTTATGACTTTTATTATTTTATTTGCAAGCACAATGCAATGATTTCTGCAATACTAAGTACCGGTAATACCATACTTTTTCTCTTACGTGTAGGGCATGGTCGCACAGTCAAAATCAAAAATTAGCCCGTGTAAAATGACATAAAAACAAAAACATTCCACAAAAAGCATGTCCCACCAGAGCGGTTTCTTTTGTTTTCGTCGATTTTTGCACGGGCTAATTTTTGTTTTTGACTGTAGTGCTACCAGGCCCTTAGTTGCATTCCTTAGATTTACTCTAAAATGTATTTTCTGCTTCCTATTATAACATTGTGCTTTTATTTATATATGTACAGATGTACATTTTGATTATGGTACTTAAAATTTGTATCCAAAGATATGTGTTGTAACAGTAACTACACTTGCTTACTAAGTAAATGTATTGCCTTGTTTCAGCTTGTCAGAATTGCCAAAGTAATAGGAACAGATGAGCTTTTTGAGTATGTCGAGAAGTATCATATAGAATTAGACCCAAGATTCAATGACATCTTAGGAAGGTGGGTTTTTGAAAATTCATTGTGTTGTTGCAGTTTATGTTAAGCCGCGGCTACGTGTGCAATTTTTTGCTTGCACAGATGATGCAATTTGTTAAAAGACCGCACAGTCTAGGTTTAAGCCGAGCCTCATTTGAGTTCCTTAAATTCTATTCGCTAAAATACCCTTTAGTCGCATCACAAGTGCAAGAAATAAGTTGCAGCAAGGCTACAGTACACAAGCAACAAGCAAATTTTAGGAATTACTCGCAAATTGCGATTGAGAATTTTAGTGTACTAAAAGTCTATTAGTTACTGGAAAACCTATAAACGAAACATACTGATGATCTGCGTAAGAGAGCAGCATTTGCATGGACATACTGTACATGTAGTTTCATTCAAAATTGTTGGTTAAATGTTATTGATCTCATAGCTAATACAGTGTATAGTGACAGTAAAAATGTTTGCACAATGTACAGTAGTCGATAGTAATTCAATTTTGGTTTATTGCAGACATTCAAGAAAAAGGTGGGAAAGATTCACTCACTCAGAAAATGAACTTTTAGTAAGTCCGGAAGCAATCGACTTACTGGACAAGCTCTTAAGATATGATATATCGGTAAGTTGAAAAACCTAATTGCGTCGACGAAGGAGACGCTTCCTAATCTTGTCGGCTAGGCGGAACGAATCGAGAAAAGTGTTGGTACCAAATCTGCACCATCTTGAAACGTCACAATAGTATCCAGCATGCTTAGCGCGTCGTCAGTCTAAACGGAGCGAATCGAGAAGAGTGTCGGTACCAAATCTGCGCCACCTTGAAACGTCACAATATAGTATCCAGCATCACGTGGAAATCAGGCATCATCCTGGGGAGCTGGGGTTCCGAAATATCACATGTGAATAATCTATTGATTTAGTTTCGGATATTTTCCCGATTTTGGATCGCACGGCTCAATATTTCAATGCCTACTAAAAGTACGCAGTGGAAAAATTGGACGCCGGAAGGTTCTTTTCCGGACCAAGTAAGTTGTTGGGTCTCTTTGGAATCAAGCAAGAAGTTACAGATTTTCCTCGCTACCGTTCTGGTATGTTTTGAATGTTCTATCTTGATTTTGCTGTGGTTCTCTGCCTGATTTGGGAAGCTTTCACCTAAATACCGACGTTATTCTTCGCGATGTTCTACGGTACGGTGCAATTCGCTTTTGTCTTGTAGCAATATTAATTCACTGACCGGCCGCGCCAGGCGAACGCAGATTAACTTTACAGTGCTCAAAATTGCGCCTGCATCGGGCGCATTTGCGACTAAAGATTTCGCAGTTTTGTGACTAAAATTTGTCTAGCTAATAAAGGAATTATATTCAACAGTCTTGTGTCTTACTTGCAACTGGTAGTTGTAATTTTATCCGAAAAATCCTGCGAAATTCACGTTGAATGTTGCGCGAGTTAAACGTCGATTTCATGCTCCATTAACGCGGTGTCCAAGAACAGGCTTTCTCAGAAATTTCTAATTTCCGGTTCCGGTATTAGTACATGTACTGAGGAGTATGATTTCAGAATCGGAGAAATAACCGAAACGAAATCAAGACAAATATACTATTTATATGTCGGAAAAATCTGGGACCTTTCGGAGTACACAGCAAGGCAGGATTTTGCCCGATTCCACGGCGATAGCGTCGATTTCATGCTCCATTAACGCGGTATCCAAGAACATGCTTTCTCAGAAATTTCTCATTTCCGGTTCCGGTATTAGTACATGTACTGAGGAGTATGATTTCAGAATCGGAGAAATAACCGAAATGAAATCAAGACAAATATACTATTTATATGTCGGAAAAATCTGAGACCTTTGGGAGTACACAGCACGGCAGGATTTTGCCCGATTCCACGGCGATAGCGTGAATTTGTTTGATGACGGCCCGACGTTTTTGCCTGCGTGGCATATCTCGCGACATAGCCCTTTTCAACAGTGGCTGAATTAATTCATGAAACTGAGGTACTAGGTCAAGACGAGGTGCCACAGGATAAGGAGACGCACTATAATCTATGATTACTACTAGTAATACAATAATTTATAATACATGAACATGCCAAAAACAAACAACACCTTAATGATACTCTTTAAAGTTCGTCTTAAAATAACAATATTTTCCGAATGTGATTGCAGGGCTGTGCTCCAGCAGTACCCGGGAGCTTAGGCTCTTAACGTTTGTCTTTGGTCAACTGGAAAACACACTTATTGCTAAAGCTTAAATGCTGGGTACCCTGGATTTCAAAGTTGGGAAACATTGGGCTCCCTGTGATTCTTCTAAGAGCCCAGCCTTGGATTGAAAGAATAATCTTTTTGAATGCTGAAAGAATCCTGCAGTAAAGCAGTTGTCATTAAACAATATTATTATTGTTGTTAAGCAGTTAGTTAGATTTAGGTAATGCTGCATAAAGAGAAGTACTGTTAACTATGCTGTGTCGTGCATTATGTTCCATTGCAAGAGTTGTACACTCAGGCTTAAAATAATTATATTTACAGTGTATGTCTTCTCTACAAGGAAAACTGGAGAATCAAGGTCATTAAAATACTGCTTACAAAATATGTAAATGCATACAAAGTGTCAGTGATTCAATTAATTTATTTTTTCTGTGTATAGGAACGCCTCACAGCAAGAGAGGCCATGGAACATCCATATTTCTGTGAGTTACATTATGTTGTTAAACATTTGTACATGTATATCACTTGTTTGTGTCATTGGCAGCTCACCAGCCCACATGTACCCCCGACCCATTCCACCGCCCTACCCCCTACCCCCTACCTATTTTAAATGTGAACCCTGTACTGCTCTTTAGCAAATGATACATAGTTGAGTATGGTTCGAAATGTTATACAGTGTACCATAGGCTTTGTGAACAGCTACAGCTGTACTGTACAATCCTGCATAACTGAGTGTTTGCTTATGGAATGTTTTTGTTTTGAGCAACCAATTCAAGTTGTTTTACTGGAAATAACTGCAACAATACACTGGTTCACAATGGCTCTTTTGCCCCCTTATAGTCCCAGTGGTAAAACAAGAACAGCAAAGACTTGGGCAGCAGGTGATCAGCTCTCCAGTTCCAATGCAGTCCAGCAACACGCCAACTCAACAAATTGGTTCTCCTATTCCACCATCATCATCGCCACTGCCAAATTCCACACCTGCATGACAAGATTGTTACTCTAACCAAAAATATGTGGGTACACGGGCTTAATAACCTCAAAACTTGTTTTATCAAGAGGAAAAAAGAAAGCCAGGCTTGGTGTTTGCAGCTTTCTGAATGAGAAAAATTAAGTCTTCTCGCAGTTGAACACGTTTTGATATTATTTCAGATTAGTGTATTAGGGAGGCATTTCCTGCAAATACAACCGCCGTTTCTTAGTCCCTTCCACTTTGCAGATTGGCTTTCTCAAAATGGTGCTGCAACAGTGAGTAACTCAAATAAGTGGAGGTTGAATTTGTAGGTTGTTATAGTTGTGTATAATAGGTTGTCTGCATGGCAGCCATGCTGGTGGTCAAAAAGACATAATAACTGATTCTGAAATCCTTTGCACAAAAATAGAGTTTTATTTCCAAAGGGTAATAATTTCATTGTTCTAACCCACAACATGACCGCTGTGCAAACTACCAATGATGTTGTTTACAAAAACTGTTCTCAAGCTACCATTATTTTTAAAGACATTTTTTTCTTAAATATTTATAAATTTTCCAGTCTTCCATTGTTATTATTTCAGCTTTAGCTTTTGGTAGCATAGAACTGCCATAAATGGAAGGTTTATTTTGAATATGTTGTAGTTAATTTTTTATTTCAGGTAATTTTTGTTTTTCCTTTGTTTCAAATTCATTAGCATATATTACCATACCCAAAAACAATGGAAAAACAAAAATTACCTGAGATAAAAAATTAACTACAACAAATATATTTGTTTCATTATAAATGTGATAACAAAAAAGCCTGCTTATAAGCCTGGTTTCCATATGATCGCTGCGATCGTTGAAAAAACGTTCAACGCTTGTAGCGAAATGGACTAAGCCCTCTCCAGCGATCGTAGCGATTATGTTGAAAGTATGAAAGGGACTTAGTCCATTTCGCTACAAGCGCTGAACGTTTTTTCAACGATCGCAGCGATCGTAGCGATCATATGGAAAACAGGCTATAATATCCACATTTCTTTGGAAACAGGGTAAATTATCGGGAATTGTGGTTGTGATTGCAGAGTTTGCTGCGCTGTATGGACGTCCCAAAGCTATCGTGACTCATTTTATGAGCGATGTAAATTATTGTTTTATCAACAATCTTGTATTATTAACTGTTCTTCTGTTTGTGCTCCATATTAAGTGCACTTAGCATTCTTCTTGGACTCCTACACAGCCGTTATTCGGATGGTCACGCAACGCTCCTCTCCACGCTCCTCTCTGGCTGCACACGCCTGAATCGCATTCCTTTCTCTTTGTGTCATAAGCGGCAGCTATTAGTGGGACGTGACGACGTTGCGTGACTACCCAAATAATAGTGAACTTACGTAACAGGACCGCAGATAAAGAGGACGGTAAGACGTTCTTGCGTGACTGGCAGTACAAGTATTAGTAGAACTTCATTTGAGTGTCAAAACATCTAGCCGATCTAAACAAAGATCTACCAATAGGAGACACTAATATAAATCAAAGTAGTTAGGAATGTGATGCAATCTTCAATTAACGTCGCTGTGCTCTGGTCGTTGACTCCATGAACAATGAGAAGGCAAAGTTTATTTTGCCAAACATAATTACTGTCACGCATGTAACACGAGATTTTGCCGTCATCTTCCACCTGCCGTCCTGTTGCGTAAGTTCACTAATGGCGGCGTAGGAGACTACATTCTTCTGGTCTTCCAAACAAAGTAATGTTGTTTTTGTGGTTAAAACGGTACAATGAATGGTTTTGTTATTGTACAATGTAGGTAGCCAGCTTTCTTTGCACTTAACATGTTACTGGTTTAGTCAGCTGTATACGGATTGTAGTGTAGTTCCTGGACCTCGTCCGTGTAAAAAGTGTTAAAAAAATAAAACCATGTGTTATTTGGGTGTTTGTCACTTTTTTTTCACTGCCATTTACACTGACACTCGAATTTTAAATCCAACATTCATTGTGCAAACTATTGAGAAACTAACAACAATAGAGGAAAAATTCTTGATAGCTTTCATTGGAATGGTCATACTTCAGGATAAAGGTGGTTTTCATATACGTCACGGCGGCCATGTTGGTGCACACCTACAAAAGAATTTTAATGAATTTCTTTTGTTATGTGCACCAACATGGCCGCCATGGCCTTTGTCATTGAGTCCCACAGGACTGAAGGTCACGTGAGTGAAAACCATCTATAGATTTCATCCACAGACTCGGAAGTTAGACTCACCTTGCATAGCATAAATAAGCAGTACCATGGGAAATAACGGCTCATTAAAATACGAAGTTCCGGTGTAAAAGGAGCCTGGCCTGGCCATTCTCACCTCCAGTCGTCAATCAACCACTGAAGCATTAACAACTGACAACAAAAATGCGTCATTACTAAGACCATTGCTGACACAATTCGGAAAAACTTTATGAAAGTTATATCAGAAGTCGATGAACTTCTATTTCTTTTTTGCTTAGGTAAAATCTTCGTTTAATAAGATTTTTGAAGCAAATTATATTTAAAGGCGCGCAAGTTAACCCCGTTTTGTGACTGAAAGACAACTTAATTTGCATTTCACACCCAAAAGTTGTGAAATGGGGGAGGAGCTAAGCCTTTTATACCGGAACTTCGTGTTTAAAACTTCTTCCGATGGCAGCATATTCCCCGAATACAATGATATTATTGCTCACAAACAGACGGTGCTTTGCCAGTGTCGAGCTCCGCATACGATAAAATGTAAAATGTCCGCAGTTTTTAATAGGGAAGATATCAGTGACGTCACCAATTGTTATTAATGTGCCAACCAGAGCCTTATTGGCTGCCGAAACAAAGGGTTCTTTTGTTCCAGTGGTTGGCACATTTGAATAACAAAAAGAATGTTTGTAAACAGATATCATCCCTATAGAAACGTAACCGCGCCTCAGCTTTAAAAACCCAGCATTGCTCATTATGTTTCTGCTCCTCTGGGCATTAGAAGCCTCGCTCCTGTGCAAGCCAAAACAAGGACAGGCGCGCGAAGCATAATGTACAATTATACTGGTTTCCGTCTGGGTCTCGGGACGCATTCTCGTCCCCAGAGCTACCTGCGCCTTTTAAACCCACGGAGCCTGAGAGGACCAAGCCAGTTGGTCCACGAGCTCAGTTTCCGGCGGCTCTGGGCACGAGAATGATCAAGACGGATCACTCGTCACACAGATATTATTATTCTCTATGAAACAGCCAACGAATGCTAGTACTTTTTGCTGTGAGAGCGGGCTTGTTTCATTCTCCCATCAGGCCGGTGCTAACAGGCATCGAGCCTATCATTAGCTCTTATATGGTGGCTGGACAGTCATTCTTTTTGCAAACTGTACTCATAAAAAAGGGTTTCTTTGACATATTTTTACATTTGTGATGAAAATTGTGCCAAAATATTTATCCATACACCTTTAACATGGATTCATTTTATCTACTCCGAAAGCTTGTGCAGCTGAAGGATTTTGTTTCTTATTCACACAAAAATTATATTGAATAAAGTTAACCTGTTGAATGGGTTTCATTTTTTACGCGGTCATAACTAAGCCTCCCCGGCGTATGTGGGAAACCTTATGAGTCGTGTATTAGCCGAACGAGTTTTTAATAGTTCTCCCATGCAGTTGGTGACCGAAAGAGTCTAAAATTAGGTTTTGAGAAGTTTGGTTTACAAATGATATGTTTTGCCTTTTTTGAGTACATCAGTTGCTAAAATCATTAGTGCAAGTTGGTCTGAAAAGGCTGATAGGGTAAAATGAATGATTCAAAAAAAGATGGCCAAACAACCACATCAATTGAGGTCTACCTTGGGGGTGATCGAAGCCTTAGCACTTAGCTTTTCTGTTTGTCAGATCAGGAGGAAACAGTTTTTCTTTTATTAATGTTAGAGTAGGAAACATTTTCTTTGACTGGCATGTTTGTACGATTTCAATCAAAATCGTTGTTCATCTGTAACTTAAGACTTTTTAAATTTAGATTCGCTTTTCCAGCTGACAGAGTTTATCTACAAAGCTGTATTCATACATACAAAAGGAATTAAAATATTGTATTACAGTTTGACGTACGACCACTCCCAGCTTTTAAAAAGTGATAAAAATTTTAAGTTCGGCTGAAGTCCTATTCGGCGCAATTTAAGGTTAGTGAACTTTTTTTTACCCTCTTTGAGCTAGTCGCTTGACGTTTTCTCACAAAACCTGCATGAAAGCTAACTTTAAATGTATTTATATTATTCCTTCAAAACTACGTGAGTTCAAACAACCGTTTGCATGAAAACACCAATTCTGATCTAATACTTTTATTGATTTGCTGTTAAAAAAAACTACCTACATGTACTCTGGTGTTATTTCCATAGATATAATGTCATTATAATGTTGAATGAGTTCGGTTTTTCTACTGGATTGGCACTGTTGCCAAATTGAACCATCATGTTTAATTTCCTCTTAAATCGCAGAAGAACAAGTGCTTTGAGTTTGCAAACATGATTCAAACTACGCGCACGCGGAGGAAAAACGTGGGACTGATAAACGCAAAGCAGTTTCTATGATCCGCAAGGAAATAATCTGCAGAACATTTGTCTTTGTAGAGTCCACTTTGAGACACTTCAGAGATTGAGACATAAAGCTGTTAGCACTCGCACTGTTCGCTATGTTCCTGTTTATCCAGTTAGTGGAACCGAAGCCTGGAGGTAAATGAATTGACTTTTTATGCGATTATTGTTTACGCAGAACTTCAGCTGATATATTTCTCTCGTTTAATAGAAGTTACACGTAATGTATCCTTGACATTTTCTAGAACTTAAGTCATACCTGAAGCCATCTAACTCATTTCGCTGATGGATACTGACGAATTGCCGGGGTGCATAATTGTGTTTTTGGGAGGGGTGGGGGGGGGGGGGGGAGTAGAGCGGGTGAAAGGAGTGGGGGCAATCTGTATTGAATCGGCTAGCATTCCTTCGAGAAGGAGAGAAGCAATTGTAAACGAGTTGATGAGATAGTTAGCTCGTCGAACAATCGTCGGTTGTTTGAGTCTTCTGTGGTCTCTGGGATCGTGTTGTCGTGTACATGTAGATGAACAATTCAATCAATACTGAGCCGTTTTACCGTGTTGAAAAAAAGTTAATTGATTGATTGATACTGGCGACCTGTAAGGTATTTGAAACTTAAAACAAAAATCCACACTACGCTTCTCGCTACTAAAGTTAAAGCTATCCCTGACCCCAACCTAACCAGAACACTGACCCCAATGCAACCCTAACCGTAAGACCCAACCCCTTACTCTCGCTCTAAGCCGCCTGACCACTCAAACCCAAACCATTGCCAATTCACTCGTCTTCATTCATTGACAAAAACTTGAGGTAATCGCCGCCTAAAAGAGTCATCTGGCTCATTCAGGGTGTCTTAACCTTCACCGTTATGCACCTGACCGGTAGGCTCCAAAATGAATCATCCCGACTTTGTCACCTTTCTTTTGTCCCATTAGTGACTAGTGACTCAGAGGATAACTGTGAGCCTGGGTATGACTACAAGTACTGTGGAACAAACTGTAACCGAGGGGACTGTGCAGGATTTCCTCACCCAGCATGCCCTCAGGGTCAGCTATGTTGCACATGTCCATGGTGAAGGAAGTATGTTAAAACGAAGAATTAATACAAATCAAGAGCTATGCATTCCAAATAGAAAGACAAAAAACTCCAATGCTCAAATTTAATAAAATTGTACTATACTACCATATAAACATTCTATTATTCGCTAAAAATGTATAACGAGGTTGTAACGATGTTAGTATTAGATTCTTCCACCTGAACGAGCTGTTCCAGTAAAGGCAGCTTCAATTAATTTTCTGAATAAAGAAAAATCTACAGAAAACGCCTAAATTTGCGACAGTTTGTGACAGTTTTCCAAGCTCGTCGCCCTCGATCGTTTGGCACTGCCAAAACATCTCTGATACCAGGACTATCTTTTGAAATTGGGAGCTACCCTTCACGTTAGGCTAGCACCATTCTCCTTATGTTCTTTTACTAGATAGTCAGCAATAATGCGATTTGAGTTATATCCGCCTGGTGACCCGAAACGAGTATTACCGAAAAAATATAAAAATACAATTAAATAAAGTTCAAAATTCACTGAGTTTGTTCCTCAGGTGTCTCCTGACTCTTAGTCGTTGACTCTCTTCAATTGTCTTTCTGTCAACACAATCACATGTTCTATTCACTAGTTGCCTCCATTCATCACAGTCCACATTGCTCCACTGATAGACTGCAAAACAGTCGCATGTTTTGCGTCATACGAATGTGGGAGCGACGGTGAATATGAAGAGTGGGACTGGGGAGAGACGCTAAAAACACAAACTGCGGGCGTGTGAGGCTCGCGCGCGAGTATCCACGCTTCAGACGCTTTTGGCGCTTCGCGCCTTTGCGAGCGAGCCAGCGAAAAAAAAACCCGACTGTTTTGCAGTCTACTCCACTGACCGAGCAGCCGACCATTTGATTTGCATGAGTTAGGGCTAAGAATATTAATACAGTTAACCCTCTCTTAAGCGACCACCCTTGAGGCAGGAAAAAGTGGTCGCTTAAGCTCGCAGGTGGGCGCTTAAGAGAAAAATCAAGACAAACAGTATTTGACTGAGAAACAAAACGGTAATTTACAAAGTGGTCGCTTGCGGGAAGTGGTCGCGTAAGAGAGTGGTCGTCAAACACGAAGTTCCGGTATAAAAGGCTTAGTTCCTCCCCCATTTCACACCTTTTGGGTGTAAAATGCAAATTAAGGCGTCTTTCAGTCGCAAAACGTGGTTAACTTGCGCGTCCTTATAAATATAAAATGGGTGTAAAATGCAAATTAAATTAAGGCGTCTTTCAGTCACAAAACGTGGTTAACTTGCGCGTCCTTTAAATATAAAATGGGTGTAAAATGCAAATTAAGGCGTCTTTCAGTCACAAAACGTGGTTAACTTGCGCGTCCTTTAAATATAATTTGCTTCAAAAATCGAATTAAACCAAGATTTTACCTAAGCAAAAAAAGAAATAGAAGTTTTAAAAGACTTCTGATATAACTTTCATAAAGTTTTTCCAAATTGTGTTAGCAATGGTCTTAGTAATGACGCATGTTATTTGTCAGTTGTTTATGCTTCAGTGGTTGATTGATGACTGAAGGTGAGAATAGCCAGGCCAGGCTCCTTTTATACCGGAACTTCGTGTTTAAGAGGGAGTTGACGTAATTGTTACTGAATGAATAAATTATTTTAATATTAGTTTTTCTGAATATTTTGATAGTTTTTAAGCAGAACATGTCTGTGATGAAATCTCCTTATGTATCAATCTGTTGCAGGAGCGACACCACTGGAGTTATTTCAGAAGAAATAAAGGTCAACACGGGGAAAGATATTTATGATTATGTAATGGCTTTAATATAAGTAAAATGAATAAAACATGATCTGAATGCACCTCATCAAGTTGTTATTTTTCTAAAAAAATGTTGCATTTAAGGGGTAGTTTCTTGGTGTTGCGGATGGTGTGATCACCAAATGACGTTAAACAAAAGATTCAAAAGACACTGAACAATACCCACACCACAACACAAAAGCTAACCAACAATGGCTTCCGCTACACCAAGAAACACCAGTTAAGGTGGCTCCATGCAGTTTTTGGCGCGCGAGGCATGGGCACGAAAATGGCGCGAGCACGCGTTTGTTTTTTTTTTTTGATGACGTAACTAAAAATAAAGGGGTTTTAACTGGTAGCTAAAACGTTTATTGCGCGCGTTTCACGCGGTAATTATTTTATAAAAACTGGCAAATTGCATGGTAGGATTTCTTTTGTTCGCGTGCACATAAAATGACAAATATTTTTGTACATATTACACAACAAACGTAAAAAACGAAAAGTGAGTAAATTACCGAAAATTATGTACCGATTTTTTTTTTTATGGCTTTGTCAGATTAGACTTACTGAATGTTTCTTCTGTTTCACCAAAAATCGTGAATATTTACCGTGTAAAAACCGAGAAAATCCGTTGAGAGGTTTGCTAGCCTTGAACAACAAGCCCAACAACTCAATCATTGGTTGGCATGGTAACGAGACAAGACTGCCAAATTAGACTTCTCCGTAAACGAGAAAGCCTAAGCTACATGTATGTGTATATTATGCCTAGTATCAAGAAACAAAACCCTTGAAAGACAGCAATAAGATCGTGTATATTTTATTTGAAAGACTGGCCAATAACTATATTGAGCCACCTTAAGGCTCCGTCCACATATAAATGGAGATTTTCCAAAACGCTGCCCAGCTGTGGGGATTGATAGAAACAGGGATATTAGTTGCGGTTTTGTGGACGGCGAAATATTAACCGGTTCTTTTTGTACGTTTACTGCGCTTGCGCAGGTAGACACTGCTTAAGGAGGCTCGAAAGGGTTTTCAGCTGCGTGCGCGCGCGACGTGCACTCGTCATGCTTTGACGCATACGTCAGCTGATTTTCCTATCAAAAAGTAGCGCGCGCAGCTCACCGGAAATAAAAATACTGCGTAAAATCGCGCGAACCGGAAATAAATCGTGCATAAAATATTCCTCTTTATCTCAAAACTTTGCTCGGTGACCTATGTTGAAATTTTTCATGCAAGTTGCATTCAACTTTATCTAACATTTGAGACATTTTGGAAAAAAAACTGTACAGTGGAATTTTTTTAAATCTTTAAAAGGCCTTTTTCGATTTATCTCGATTTCCACAATACAGATTTTTTTCAAATTTACACAGGAGGTGAGGAATATTGCAAACTTTTAAAAACGCTTATAAAAAACATAGGTCACCGAGTTAGTTTTAAAGATAGATTTAAAAAACTGACTTTTGAGGGGTATCTCTTTGGAGGGTTATAGTTACCATGACAACAGATATGACGTCATAAATGGTCTTGAAGGAAACTTTAACAACCATGTCATAAGCCTATCTACAATTTGTTTCAGAGACTAAAACCATCAAATTTTAATGTGTAGTTGTTCTGACATGTACATAAGCTGTAAGAAACCCTTTGGAGCCTCCTTAAATCGAAATCTATCACACTTTCTATTTCTATATATAAATTCTGCAAAAGCCGACACTTCGAACATTTCGAAGACAGATCGTTAAATATTTTATTCTTTTAAGACGCGAAATTGATAAAAAAAAATGCAGATGCCACGCAGCTCTCAGCAACCTCTAATTTCATTGGACCCTTATATCACGCAGCTCTATTGTTTTTAGGGCTAGTGTCCATTGTTGTGTTGTTTGTTCTATTGTTCTCTCAGCAAATCAGAGAAGATCTTGTAAGAGCTGCGTACTGCCCCAAAAAATGGCCGAAGAAATTCATACAATACAATAATAAAAGCTGCGCGAGACAGCCACTTGGGTTAAGAATATCATTGCTACGTACCCACCAGGCGCCCTAGTAGATTGGGCCTTTTTTCACGGTATTTCCATTCAGGTATGTATCTTTACAATGATAAAAACAGATAAAGAAAAACTAAGTAAACTAAATAACAAGCTTCCTACTAGTAATAAAATTAATAAACCTGCTCTACAAGGACGCCGTGTGAGAATCCAAAAATAATAAAATGAGCACGCTCTGAAAAGTGTGGCTTTTTAATTTCATTTTAAAATCATTTAGAGAGTTTGATTTATTTATTTCTTTAGGTAAGCTATTCCATAACACAGTCTCGCTTATTACAATAAGTGCGCGGATGTAGTATAGAAAGCTTGTATTCAGAGTTTCTAGACTGTAAGTCAAGCTATCATGATGCGGAATAAACCGAAAACGTAAATAATCTGGAGTCTTGTTGCTAACGGTATCGTACATCATTATCGCTTTACTAACAGCCCTTTGATGATAAAATTTGTTCCAATTTAATTTACGAAAGAGTTGATCAGTACTTCTACTAGGTGGTTTGCAACCATTCCCTGAGGATTTAGAAGACAACAGCCATGCTGGTGTGAACGGAACAAAAGAAAGTAATACGCCAGCGTGAAGTCAGGTGAAAACATCCAGACCTATAATTTGAAATTAGGGTGGGTGCGTCAGTTAAGAGTGTTCAACGAGTTATTATTTTTGTCCTTGGCAGAAAACGTGGAGAAAATTCAAGCCAGAAATCATCTTTATTCGACTTTTTATTTCTTCTTATACGCAATTTCTACCTTCGAATCCGTTCCTTGGCGAAAATTGGTTATTACATGTAAGTTTCATGACTCCAAGGGGGCGTTTATTTCGGATTTTGCTTATTCGAGGAAATACTGTATTCATTTTCTTTTAGTTTTCTTTAAACATGCAACATCAAATTGTTTCAAATCCCGTCATAAAACTTCATATTACATTGAAAGATTTAGTTTCATCCGATATTTGACGCTGTAAACATGTCATGTCATTAAAAAACAAATCATTAGAATTTTCAAAATTGTGTCAATATAAATCCCAAATGAAAGATATTTTTTTCACAAGCTGTTAAGCTGTTTAAAGTTTTATAATTAAAAGGCCTGAACTGTTGTCATTCAATGCACGTAGAAGAAGCAGAAGCACGAACAACATGTTTGCGGTTGCTGGTTTTACCTTATTCCTTTACAGCACAGGTACTTTAATAACCATTTCACTTCCAGAGTCTTGATGGAGAAATGTCGTGTAGTTAGTTCCTATCAGGTGTGACCATTAAATGAAACCTCTTTGGCAGAACTTTTGCATGGTACCATTTGTTTTTCAGTATTTTACAAAATGTATTTGAGATTTTCCTTGAATTTCGATGTTAAGTATTCTTGGGAGTAAAGAATTAAAGACATCGATCCAATAATTAAATGTTCACAGTTCAGTGTCGCGAGTCCAGGGTCCACGTTTACGCACAAATCGTGCATATAAACGCATGAAAATTTGCTGGATGCATAAACGTGAGGCCTCTTGCGTCCTCGAGACGCAAGTAATTATGCTCCACTTAAATCGCATAAGTCACAAAAATATAGCAGAAAGAATTAATACTTGACCCTCAACCGTTGTGCAGGACCCATAAAAATTTGAAGGAGGGGGTTCCCAAGACCCGTACTTCTTAAACGCTAACACTGCTTGGGTCAAACACTGTAAATTCAAAAGATCTGTTTTTGATACCGAAATGTGGCTGATTTTACTGTTGAGAAGCAATTCTGTTTTGGGAGCTAATTTTGCCTATTTTTTCTTACGGTGGGGATGATGTCCTTATAGTGACAATATTAGTTCTGGTTTCAAGGATTGTTGAAAATGCATCCAGCAACTAAGTAGATTAGCCTCTAATGTAGGCTAAGTCGGGCCACCAACACTGTTCTAAATGAGTATTTTTTTGGAGGGGGTGGTATACTAACAGATCTTAACAGATTTACGGTGATTCAAAGCTGTATGATCTCATCTTCATGTTTTCCATTTCTTAGGTATCCTTACCGGTGTTCAAGGTACGTCAGTCATATCTGTTATTTTGTTTCTATATTTTTCTTACGAGTAGTTCATATAGGCGCTGTCGCCATAGCCTGTGAACAGGCTTCTTTTTGGGGAATTGGGTTAGGTTAAAATCGGCGAGCGAAGCGATTACTGGGAAAGAGGGAATGGGCGGCGCCGCGCCTTCCCTCATCCCCAGTCCGCGCTCGGCTCGCTTCACTCGCCGATTTAAACCTAACCCAATTCCCCAAATAAGAAGCCTGTTCACAGGCTACTGTCGCCAATGTTGTAAACTGCAATCTCTTTTACTCGTGTTAAATAGTTGAAAACCTGGAAACGAGGTTACGAAACACGCGAACGGCCGCGAAATAATTGGCTGTTTCCGCAGTGGAGCCCACGGAGCCTGAACGAACGTTTTCGTTCCTGAAGCCCAAGATAGAAAAATTGCGACTACATTCTTTTATCTAGATTCCGTTCAGTTTATTTGCTGAACACTGGTTAACAAGGAAAGGGGGTTTTGCAGAAGGAAGAGTGACAAATGTATATTAGATATTGGTTTTGGTTATCTATCATGGCGTGTTGCATCGTTGCATTGTGTGTGCACTTCAGGGGGATCCTGAGGCATTTTAAAGATGCCATAAATTCATTTCTCAACACTGTAACTGTACTAATTGTACCACAAATAATAGTTTTATATTTGCGTTTGGTGATAAACAGGCTAAAGTAATAAAAATAAAAGTAAACTGCTGAAGACCGCAAACGATAATGCTGCTAATGATACGTGGGATCTACGAGAGACCTAACCAGCCAAAAAAATGAATGAACAAAAACAATGAACTGCATGGCTGATCTGACCACGTAAAAAAAAAAAAAGTAAAATTTGCGAGACATCATCACGATAGAAACCGATAAAGTAGGATCGTAACCGTGGACCAATTGTTTCGTTGTTATTGCAACTCATCAGCACGGTGTAACGATCTAAATGTCGCTAGCAAGAAAGCCAACGCAAATAGACTGCACAATGACCCGTTCACAATATCAGGTTCCGTACTATGTACTCACTTGTCACCCGAAACACGCGTGCCACATCACGTGTTTCGGGGAACAAGGAGCCCACAGTGTATCACAAAGATGTCTCGCAAATTGAAATGCAGATGGACAAAGCCGATCTGAACATTTAAACGCATGGGCAAAACCATGCTTTTTGAGCACAGCATATCGGATCTGGAAACACCTACGGTCCCAAAATATATGGAAATAAAAGTAAACTGCAGAAGACCGCAAACGATAATGCTGCTAAAGGTACGTGGGATCTACGAGAGACCTAACCAGCCAAAAAAATGAATAAACAAAAACAATGAACTGCAAGGAAGCCTGACATTTCTCGGAATAAGTATGTTTTAGATTTTTTTGCATCACTAGTGCCCTGGAGTCCTGTACCTGGACCCTGATATGTGTCACTTGGAGCCCTGGAGCCCCACGCTTTTGGTTCCGGAGCTCTGTAACCGTTAAGGAGAAGGGGGAGGTAGACGCGCGGAAGCTTAATATGAGGACAAACAGCTACTCTCAGTACATCGTTACACGCGCAAATGGAGATCCAGTATGGAACTAATGAAAGGTCCTAGCAGCAACCACGTGATGCGCTTTTGATCATTTTTATGTCAAAAAGCGCATTATAAATTCTTAAATTATTGTTATTATAACTATCACTTATTATTACTACTCGTAGAATACGAGCAAAGCTTTTCTAAAAACAAAGAATTATTAATCAACTATCAACCAACCAGATACTTAGTCGGTCAATCAGCCAGTCAGTCTATCAGTCAGTCTGTCGATCAGTCAGTCAGTCAGTCAGTCAGTCAGTCAGTCAATCAATCAGTCATTCAGTCAGTCAGAAAGTCAATCAGTCAGTCAATCAATCAATCAATCAATCAATCAGTCAGTCATTCCTTCAGTTAATCTGTCAATTGGTCTGCCAGCCAGTCCGTCAGCCACTCATTCAATCAGTCTATCAATCAAAATCAGACAGAAATCTAATGCAGGACTACATCTTTCTCGTAGCCACATCATGTGGATACCGTCCAAAGACTAGGATCATCAGTGGTAGTAATGCGCTTCCCTACTCTTGGCCCTGGATGGTTCAAATCAATTACCTTGGGGGACACCACTGTGGAGGGGCTTTGGTGAGCCCACAGTGGATAGTCACAGCGGCGCACTGTGTGAACCATGCAAAGAGGCCGGAAAATTACGGAGATTTTCAGATTACTCTCGGGGAGCACCGACGGAGCATACGAGAGGGCTACGAACAGGTGTTTGATGTGGCGAATATAATAGTGCATCCAGACTACGATAAGCCTACAATTGTGAATAATGACATCGGTAAGGGAATTCATAGCAAAATTAGGTAACCCTTATAATGAGTTTATAGCCCAGGGAGATTATAACCACAGGGCTGTGGGGGTGTAGGGGTGTGGGGGTATGGGGCTGTGGAGGGGTGGGGATGTGAGGGTGTGCGGGGTGTGGACGGCTTCTATGCAGAATTGCTGATAAAAAGTCCAAAAGATTCTAACGAAAACAGATATATTCGCTTCAACGATTTTGAACTGTTATTTAGAAATTAAGGGAAATCGTTTATGAAAAAATGACGTAAAGGAAAGAAGAAGACTTAAATCCAAAGACTTCCCATCCTTGTAAAATTTTGACTCGAAGATTTTGAAAACCTGACAGTTTGCTATGTCATGATGACTGCAAAAATGATTAAACTAGATTAAACTGCTCTGCTATGCTCAAAGACGTCTCAAATAGCTCGGACACACGCTACAATTCATGTAGATAAAATTGCATACAAAATTCATCTGTATTTCTACTTCATGTTTCTGCCTTGCCTTGTGCAATATTGCGGATTGGGCACACGATACGTGCAATACGTGCGCAATATTTTACCCATCACACAGGCTAACCATCCTCTGTTTGAGTGGTATGTTGTGCACAAACAGAGGACTAACCCGTACCCATCATAAAAAAGCACCAGCAAGACAAAGAATGTACAATCGATCACTGCAACAGGCCGTTGAGTGTTGAGAATGTGGGCTTCCCAAAGAAGCTTTGTCGTTTGCAAAGCGAAATGTTGGGCACCATTTTATTCTACTTTAATTTTATTTCCTTCCGTCTCTTTTATTTGCCGTAAGCAAAAAAAAAAGAGTGAAATTTACAATTAATTTTTTTTAGCGTTAATCCAGCTAAACCGTCCCGCCATTTTGAACCAACGCGTGAGCTTGGTTTGCCTTCCGTATCAAGGTTCTGTCATTCCGGACGGGAAAGAGTGTCATGCAACAGGTAAATAAGTTGTCTTGAGAAAATATTATTGTGTTATGAAAAAAGTAAATAAGTAGGAAAAACAACAACAAGAAAAACATTTTAAAATGCGTTAGGTACTAGAATTTCAAGAGCGTGACACTAAAGAAAAATCTTAAGAAGAAAAGTCATATATGCACTTTATATAATATTTCAGATGAAGTGTCCGCCGAAACAATTAACAAATTAAAATTTCGCTTAGTTTATTTGCATGTTATATCGCCAAAATGTCACCAAATACGCAAATAAATTGGATAGAACGATTCTACGGAGAAAAACAAAAGCAGTAGTTTGGAGATAAAGTAAAGGATTGCAAGGATTGAAGTGGATTACAGTTCATCAAATTTTATTCTGAGTGACAGGCGGTCAAGAAATCAAAATTGCCATTCTTGCGGGATTTATTATTGTTATTATTATTATGAAAGTCACGTGAGCTGTGCAAGAAAAAAAACCCATTCATGCAGCCCAAGTTTTAATGAAGTTTAATAAACTCTCCAGGTTGGGGCTTGACCGTTCCTGGTGACTGGAATAGTCAAGCGGATACCCTCAAACAAGCCATGCTCCCCAAAGTCAGCCAATCGGAGTGCGAGGACAGCAACAAAGATGCTGGAATCCCTGTGACGAGCGCCATGTTCTGCACAGGACACGGCGGTTCAAGTCCCATTAGCACGTGTAATACTGACAGTGGTGGACCAATCGTGTGCAAGGATTGGTATGGCAGGTGGTTTCTGCAGGGGGTGGTCAGTTGGGGCGAGGGGGGCTGTCATCCGGGACATTACTCCGTTAATGCCCGAGTCAGCAAGTATACCAAGTGGATCTACAGCTACATCAGCAGTTAGGTAGAGTATAGTAGATAACTCTTCAGGCCGTAGCGTTTAAACAAAACACTGGGATCATGACTGAAGCAAGTGCCTCGGTTTGCCTCATAGTGGCTACGGCCTTGCTCTTCACTAGAGAGATAAGCATAAGATTGTTCCCTATGCTTATGAAAACAATGCTTATGTTATGCCCGTTTTCACTGGACATCATCAGCGCTGTTATGCTTCCGCTTATTCTTTAGCTTCCTTCAGCACATTTACAATTACTATGAATTGACTACCTAACTAGAGCTACAACTAAGAGATTAAAAACACTTTATGATATAGAAAAAAAATAAATAAATAAAGTAGGATGTTCCCAACTTTTCTTCAAAAAATGGGCACGGGGTTGTGCGAGAGTAAATTTTAATTCATGTATACACCTTAAAATACGAATTCCTATAAGTTTATTCTGCATACATGTATGTTAGCTTTGACTACTCTTAAACCGTAGCTCGGAACTACAGCTAAAGTGAAAATGCTTTCAAATAAGAGTAAAAACTCTAGGTTAACAATTACTCCAGATTAACATTGGTTGGCTTTCAGAACCGAGCCCAGAATGCACCACAATTTACATAGCAGCTACTCAACACTGAATGAGTGTACAATAAAATGAAACTACAATGAAAATAATGACTAAAACGTACCCTATTTTATCATATTCTACTCATCCATGCCCAACACACCCAACATAGATATTATATTATTTTTTTACAAATTTACAAAAAAACTCTTGCCCAATATTAACTGTTCGTTCTGACAATATTTCATCTAATACATGTTATATGTTTTTGTTTGGCTTTCAGGGGTTCAGTAGCCTCAAGAGAAAGCGACATCCTGGTTTCAAGATAATGCTAATAAAGAAAATGAAATCTTAAATCCAATCTCGCGTGATCATTTATTTTGTACTAGTTTAATATTTGAATTTGACAAGACAATACTTGGCGGCTCGTTTTTTGATCGATCAGTGTACCACAAGAAACGCGCCGACTCAACATAGAAGAGCTGATGTCTCTAATTGAGTTTTTTTATGGGGCAAGTGCCATGGCGATTGACCTTGTTAAGGAAACAAGGAAAATAGAAATGGAATTTGTCCAAAAAAAATAAAAGGAAATGGTAAGAAAACATCAACTCTAAGCTAAGCTATTTTTAATTAATAGCAGTTGACGCATTCCTAGTCAAAACTTGGAATACAAGTTGAACTCTCTAGTCTGGGATAAAGTAAACCTTATCTCACGTTTTATTTTGTTTTCTCTGAACTATGCCATTATTTTTGGATAGCTTAAGATGACTAACATTGTCACAATGTAAAACTTACGGTGGTTTGCAAAGTGTGTTTCACAAACTATAATTTCTTATTTTGTTACTTCTGAACTAATGACCAGGGGCCGTATTCACGAAAGCATCCTAAGTCCAAAGAGCCTCCTAAGATATAACTTAGGAGTTGACTGATATTCACGAAGACCTCCTATTTTAAGACATGTCTTATTTTTTTCTCCTAAACTTAGGACCTCCTAAATTTTTAAGACATGTCTTAACTGGTATTCACGAAAACCTCCTAACTTAAGATATGTCTTAATTTTTGTCCTAAACTTAGGAGGTCAAAATTGACCTCCTAACTTATTAAAACATGTCTTGACAGGGCTAAATTCGATTGTTGACGAGTTTTACGTCGATTTTCAGCGTGATTGTGTATCACAAAAGTTACCGATTAAATAAACATTTTAAAGCATTATATTGCTTTCCTAAGAAAAAGTATATATTTTCTAGTAATGCCATACAACACGGTTAGTTACATATAGGCCTTCGTGTCATTAACGGGTTCTACATTTCTTTCTCATTGCAGTGTTATATTTCCGTTTTTCGTGAAAATAAGCCCTTGTACAAGAAATATCGAAGTAGACCCTATTAAAATGATGATGGATTTGTTTCAGTGTTGCTTTCGCTACTGACCATAAACGAAGATATTTATTACCAGTTTTGCTATCTTAAATTCGAGATCAAATAAAGATTATTGTATTGTCATTGTATTGTCAACAATTTACACAATACAAAATATTCATTCATGTAATTTTCATAACTTATTATTCATGAGATCGCGCCATATAAACTATCTCTGATTGGTTTACTTTTACTAATCGATATCTGCCCACGACCATTAAACTTAGGAGACTGCTAAGTTACGATTACCTTAGGATGGTCATAAGATATCGTTCGTGAATAGCACTTAGGACATATCTTAGGAAGCTCCTAAATTTTCTCTTAAGTTATATCTTAAGATATATCTTAGGTAGGATTTCGTGAATACGGCCCCAGCTTAGCCACTTTGACTAGCTTAAAATGACTAAGTCAAAAATATAAAACTTACAGCGGTTTGCAAAGTGTGTTTCACAAACTATAAAAAACTTTATAACTAAAGGTTAAAGAAAGTTTACAAAGTACAAGATCTGTCTGCACTCTAGATAATAATGGGAGAGTTTCTAGAGAACATCTGTTTTTGGCGATCATTTCTTTTATTTTCATGACCTGCTAATTGGATCACGTAGAGATATAGAAAGGAGAAATTAAATGCTAACCACTTCAGAAGCACAATAGATGTTTTGGTTTTTGGTTTGTTTTTCTTTACCTCGGTAGTCGCAATACCCTGCGAGCAGTGGATTCTCCTACGCCGAGCTACGCCGAACGAGTGGAACGAGAGAGAAACCACTGCGAGCAACCGTTTGCTTTTCCATCGAGCATGCGCAGCCACGTCACGTCCACGTAATACATTTGACGTTGTTTCGCGGGAAAATTATAGCGCGTGCCGTTGTTTCGTGGCAAAAATGTGGCACGTGTTACATAGCGGGCTCGCTTAAATGCAGCAGTTACGTGGATGAGTGCATGTGCGAGAGGCTAAACAAGTTTGCAAACTTGTTTTATCGGTTCCATAGCGCTGGACGGCGGCTCGATCAAAGGAACTAACGGTTGCTCGCAGTGGTTTCTCTCTCGTCGGCGTAGCTCGGCGTAGGAGAATCCACTGCTCGCAGGGTATAGTCGCAAAAATGCAATTCGATAGTTTACATAGGCAGTGAGATGTGGAAACCGCACCAAAAACCCGTCTGTGTCTGTTCCCTAAGTCCTTCCATTCCTCTAAACTGTATTTTACTATATAGCAAATGAGAGGTGAACACAAGTACAGTATCCCGTGAAACAACAATTTAAAAAAATCCATCAACCCCCACCTCCACGAATACAAGTGTATTTTCACTTTAAAATATCCTTTTATGACATCATCTTTCTCACTCAGTCTCTTGGCCTTGACGTTTCATCAATGAATACTCTTATTTCCGATCCAAAGTTGCACTTTGTTCAGATCACGGCTGCTTCTAGAAGTCGATGATAGTTATGTTTTGTGATTCTAAAATCCAAAGGCGTAGAAGCTTTTCCTTTAGCAACGACGGTAGTGTCAAGACCGTCTTGGGTTTGCAACGTCGCGGCACTTTGCAGAGGATACTGTCCGATGATAACCTTTGCTGTGTTTAAAGTCTTTGCCGTGCAAGATGCTTGGAAGTGATACTTAATTTATTTTTTTCGTCGTTATGACAAAACGTGCCATTGTTTCGAAAGACAACGCTTCTTAGATTACATTTTAATTGGATCACTTTTATGATTATTCGAAGAGCCTTCTTATCAGTAAGCTAACACTATCAACTGCGCCATTGGCCGAAAAAGGAGTTAGCGAGAGCAAGCTGACAAACGAATCATCCAAAAATATCACCTGTATTGTTTTTATTGACTTACTAAAAATAAGCCAGTTTGTCGTTATCAATCAATTCACGGTTTTCAATAATGATGAAATATTAAATAAAATTAAAGACGTATTCCGGACGTGACGCTTTTAGATTTGGATGTTAATATTATACGTCTAAAATTATAATATTATGTGCAATTAAGGCGTTTATGATTGAAATAAGATAACTGAATGCCATCATTTTATTCGCGAGTAGTAACCGCCATTTTGAGTTTCACATGCTGTAAATCAAGCTCTCCTCCCATGCATGAATGCAAGTGTGGGATATGATGGCAAACCGTTTGTCACTTAGCAGTGAAATCGGTGATAACGAGAGGACAAACAGAACAAAATCTTATATTTCCTTATGAGAGCTAAGTACGTTTTATTTTACCTGGATTTCTTTCATCGACTTGTTAAAAAGCCACTTTGTCGTTATCAAGCAATTTACGGTTTTGAATAATGATGAAATACTAAATAAAAATGAAAGACGTATTCCGGACATGACGCTTTTAAATTTGGACGTTTGTCATACGTCTAAAATTAAAAGATAATCTGAATTATTTTTTTTAACTTAATACGGTAAATCTTATATGACGTTTTTTATTTATTTATTTATTTATTTATTTATTCATTCTGTTTTTGTTTAGAGACTTTATTCAATCTCCAAAAATGTATCGAAACAATTATACTGTATTTTCTCTAATACTGTAAACGGCCAGGGCGATTACTAGAAACTCAGTTGCATCGAGGAGGCGGTTGTTCATCAAACCAGGAACATAAAAATCGCAAACCAGGAACATAAAAATCGCTATTTCAAACTTCAATGTACAAATGACAAACGAGGTACATAGAAATAATTGCTATTTCAAACTTCAAGTTGTCCAAATGACAAACCAGGCACACAGAAAATTGTTATTTCAAACTTCATTGTCCATAAGACAAACCAGGTACATAGGAATTGCTTATTTCGAAATTCATTGTCCAAATGACAAATTAAACCATGCAGGTACATAAAGAAAACATTTCCCTCAAAATAAACCTAGCGTCCGAGGCATTGACTTCGTGTCTCGGGGTGATTCCTTTAAACATATGTACAGTACCTTTTTACACACAATAAGTCACTCAAGTTGATATAATTGTTTCTCTGTCTTATACTTTGGCCGCTATGCCTTGCATATCGTAGCAATTTTTTTCTGCGACATTTTGATGACACCATCTTAATTTTGCAGCATTCAATATACGAACGTCTGCAGTTCATGTAACCTAATTGATTCCCTTTTAGTGAAAACTATTCTGAGTTTTAATGCAACCAAAATTCTATGTGGGAAACATGTAAAATTAGAAGCCTTTCTTGGCCATTGTTTTGGAGTTTCACGATTGGATGAAATATTGTAGCACAAAAGAAACATCACTTTAAAATAAAGTTCCAGTACATTGTATTTAAAAAACAGGTTGTCCATAGGTTGATGTATTCTCAGTAAAAAAATCTAAACGATCTTATGCGGGGAAAGCGAAATGCCGCGGAACAATATAACATTGCCTACTTCTTACACGCATTGTTACTTAATTAACTAAAACTTAATTTCCATAAGTGGAGATACCACACCTCGCTGCAAAGGTTACAAAGTACTTGAGTTTTGTGACCTTACCTGTTTTGAAATTAAACAAATTATGAAGTAATACACCCTAAGGAAAGCGGATACCGTGAAATAATTCAATGAAAGCTTGCGTTTGTGTCTTTCAGTTTTACGCGTTTTTTGTGGATACGAAAATCGAAACAAACACGCAATACGGTTAGAAAGTTGTTTCCTTTATCAAAGTGCAACCCTGACATTCCTCGATCAAGTGGGAAAACAATATCGAGAAAATCTCGATGACAACTTGGTAATCTACACTTTGCTTTTATTTGTGTTTTTTGGTTTGAGTTTTATTTTGTAAGAAAGCGCCAATAATTTATTGCGTTTCCTTTTTCCGCAACCAACATTGCTTTTCATTTAGAGTAATAAGACTTCCAGAAAGCATTGTGATGTTCAGGCTAAAGTTTGTCCCAGCGCTTTTGTTTCTCCTCCTTGGTAAGTACGGTATGTCATAATTAAGCTACTGAATGCCTGATTAACCTAATTTTTCACAACTAATCCATGAATAAAAGCCAATTGCAGTTTCTAAATCTGATTTTAAGTCAAATCGACGCCAGTAAAAACAGCAGTATTCTCTGGTTCTTGAGCAATGCCAGCACATGCAATTTAAGCTACGAATACATATTTGTAGCTCAGTACTGGCAACTAGTTTCTTCTTTTTCCTTCGTTTGTCCCTTTTCCAACCAGGAAAGTATATAGAAGACCCTTTAATTCCGAATGCAAGATTCAAATTATCATTTTTTCTTCCCATACCTTTTTTTATAGCAGTGGCGAAGAGACGTTGTTAGAAAATCAAGAAAATTCAAGTTGCGTGATCATGTACTAATTCTCATGAGCTCTCTGATTACCAACGAGAAGAAATGCGACTGTACATTTTCTCAGTTTTATAATTTTATTGTAGTCAGGCGTTATTCTCTATTGTAAATAGGTGATATCTTATTTTATATTTAGCAGAGGGTTCTCGTAATCGGCTATGTTCCACCTGACGCATTAAAGTGCCACTACTTTTTAACGCAAATGTATCTAATAGGTTTAGACAAATGCGAATTGCTAAAAATTAGATTGATATATTCTTACACAGCCCAGAAATAGCTGGCCGAAAACCCACGAAAATCACGTAAAATCCGTCCGCCATTACTCCGTTCATAAATCCGAGCCCACGTTCTACTGGTTTGCGATCTGGTACACGTGACTTGATTTGTGACGTCAATGACTCAACGCGGTTCCCTCCTGGTCACAGACAACAAAGCCAAAAGGCACGTGTCAGGCCAACTCGATCCAACTCTCAGGGTTCGGTCCCGGTCATTTTTGAATTGAGTAATGGCGGCAAGCCGAATTCGAAATGTAAAAATAAAATAATGGCACTTCCCGTACGAGTTTTGACTTGAAACTTCACAAGGTAGGTAACGAGTACTTATAGTTTCAAATACGAAGAGAACAGAAAATGTTTATTTTTGATCATAGTGGCACTTTAAAAAAAATAATGACTTCTTCTTCTTCCTTTTTTTTATGCTGATCATTGTTGGGTCTTTACGGTTTAAACCTTGGCCAATTGCTAACAAGAAATCAAACTCCCTGAGAGCGCATGATGAGAGTGATTGTAGTTGAGACCAAAGTTCATATTTCCCATAGTTTCCAATTAAATTCTAACTGAATTCAAAGTCTTTAAGAGCGCATGAGAGTCGGTGAAAGCGCACGAGAGTCTCACGCCACACGAGAGTGAGATTTTGCTTAACTATCGTCAGCCCTTGTACTTGTTTGGCCCGGGTATTAGACAGTAGCTTGTAAAGGGAGCTTTAGTTTGTGTTTTTTTCTTCCCCTTGTTATAGCTACAGACACGTTTTCTAAATCTATAAAGAAGCGCAGCAAAAAACAGTCCATAACGAAGGAAAGATCTCATTACCTGCTACTTATGGGAGACCCTGTTGAAAACGGAGGAAATCACAAAGGACTGGGCATGATTCTTGCTTCAGAACATAGTGAAGACCAAGGAAAACCTAACGAGACAGAAGCTGGTCATTCGGACCAAAACTCAAACGGTGATCTTGCAGCTACACTTCAAAAATCTTCGAATGGTCCCCCATCAGATCGTGGTTATAGCTACACAGAAGCGCTATTTACAGGGACACCGTTATTGAATGGCAGACCATTTACAACCTTAGATAGGACACAGAGTTCACAGGGCCCTCTCAATGATCCTGATATCACCCATACTAAACAAAGCGACAAGGCTGTGAAAAGTTACAAAGGTGCAGGTCTAGTAGATCCGGCAGTGGATAAAGGCGATGATGGTAACAAGATTGAAGGACATGTTCCAATCCAGAAAGAAGTACACACAGAGGAGGGTGTCTCGGGGATAACTGTCAACAAGAATCCAAAAGAAGGTCAGTACAGTGGAACATTACCATCTAAAGATGAAGAGACAAATTTTTTGAGCAAGTCACCAACAGAAGCAACGGAACACGTTAAAAATGAATATACTGTACCACGCCCGTCTTTGGATGAATCACTGGATAAATCACAGAAAAACAACGAAGGGAATCAAGAAACAGAATCGCTAGGCAATAAACCAAAGAGTGACCATTCTAGGGAAGAGATGCACCAAATTATGGAAACAGGCCAAACTCAGGAAAATTTTGAAAACACTAGGGGTGGAAGCGGGCAGCTTGCAGAAGAAAACAAGATAATTAACCAAATTCCTCTTAGGGCAAACGTGAAATCCTACGACGAGGAATCAAACCTATTAGGTTCAAGTAATTTTAATCAAGGACATTTAATACATCCGCAAGCAGATCATGCCTTCAAAAATCGGCAAGACGGAGCTGATCAGAACATAGTTACTGGAACTACGGATTCTGAAAAAGCACAAAGCTTGATACAACGACAGAACGAATCTAATCAACGTTTGATAACTGAAAATAGTGGAAATACCGAAAGCTCGCAAAAAGACAAGCCATCTGGGAACACTGGTTTCGATTTACAACCTAATGGAATTGGAACAACTGAAAAAGAAACAAATTCTGTTTCTCCGGAAGGTGTAGGTGATACTCATCGGAGCAAAGGCAGCCCAACGTCTTCATTCAAGGAATTAGGAGACAGGCAAACCGACGTATCACACGACGTACCTGGTCATCACCCTGCAGACCAAACTCCAGAACAACTCCTGATCCCTAGCGTAAAAGGCGCTACTGATAACTTAGGGAAGCAATCAAATGGAAGATTTAACGATTCAATGACATCTCCACCGTCTAAAGGAGCTGATGGGTTAGAGAGGTTTATCACCCAGCTTCGGCCACATAAGATAATAGAGAGCGCCTTTGATGAAGAACTCGCCCAAAGGATAGCTACAGGACCATCTTATCAACAAGATAGCCGTGAAGCCTTGACCAAACAGTCGACTGGAAAACCTTCAACACTCATGTCTTATCCACGGGTAGATGCTTCACAGTCGTCATCGAGATATCGGGAGGGAAGTAATCCATCAGATTTTAACAGTCAAAATCACGAATTAAAAAAAGACCAAGGCGGATTATCAGTTCAGGAATCTTCACCTAGCACTGAGACAACTCCACTTGGTGTTATTGGTGGCAATCTGAAGGAGTCAGCAATGCAGCAAGATACATCAAATCAGTTATCAACGAGTTCAGTGGATACCAGATTGGATCACCAAAGTTCATTGATTGGTGATACAGGCTCTAATCAAGAACATGGGAACATGGAGACATTAAAAGGAAATTTCGAACACGGGACAAAAACACATACTGAACCAAGCGATAATCCACTTCGACCGCCAGGATATACATCTGCCAAAGGTGAAACGTCTACTAACATTTCATCTTCATATCGCGAGGGGAGTAATCCGTCAGAGTTTAGCTCGACAAATGATCAGAAAACAGAAGGTCGTGGAGACAACTCAGTGTCGTCATCAGGGTCAGTCAGCTTAGATTCAGCTCAAAGTGGTCGTCTGAGCGGAAATCACAAGGAGGAAACCACGCAACGAGGGACTTCACATCAGCTCTCAGAGGGTCTGGTCCATGGAAGACCGGCTGAAGATGGTACTTATACCAACAGCAAAGGCCTATACCAAGGGCATCAGCAGACAGAAACATTGCAGAACAATGCCGAACATGTGTCTGAGACAAATTCTGATAGCTCCCTGGAATCACAGACACACGTAACAAGCCAAAGGGAGTCTCACAAACAAATCTTACCAACATTTTACCATCGGGAGGGCAGTGATCCAACAATTTTTAATCCTCGAGTGGAGAGTATTACAAATGAACGTGGAGCCCAGCTATTTGACACGGCATCGAGTAGCAATCAAAAGCAGTCAAATACGCAAAATGAAAGGTCAGATCAGATGATGCCTGTAAGTAGGATCGACACAGGACCGATAAATGGAGGCAGAAACTCTCAACAACAGGTAATACAAAACAGCGTCGAGAAAGACAAAGGGCAAAATTATGCATCGGGTGACTATTCAACTGGACCAACACCATCAGGAGAGCGTGGATTTGAATTAGGAGAACCGGAACACGCGAACCAACTTAAAGGAAGAAATAAAGATCAACAACAAACTGAAAGCAACAGCGATAGATCTTCTGAAAGGCTAAATAATGACCAACAGAAAGAAAGCGATCACGACAACAAGAACCAAAAGATAGTTTATTTCTTTAAGATGGCGAAGGGTATTCCACTTTTAAATAACAGACCAGCCCATGATCAGGAAGTACAACAGAACGAAACTCACGTAACAGGATATCAATCTACTGGTGAAGTTTTGAAAGAAGACAGCCAATCCAACAACGTTGGAGAAATGGTCTCTCAATGGAAATGGCAATATTGGCCAAAACCAAGTTACAGACCAAAACCTAGTCCAATTCCTAGTCCAATTCCCAGTCCAATTCCTAGTCCAAGTCCTAGTCCAAGTTCTAGTCCATCGAGTGGAGGAGGAGGTGGAGCCATTGGTGGCAGCAGCGCGAATTCAAACGTGCCTCAGGGTAAGCATCGGTAGTTGAAACATAATGTTGGTTAGATTATAATAAAAGTGTAACGTTGGGTGCAGTTTGTATCTCACCGTCTACTAAACATTTCCCAAAACGGAAGTAGTTCGAAGCAAAAATAGTATAAAAGTATATATACTGCACTTCATAAAGAAGCCGTCGTACAAAATTTAGTAATGGTAAACTTTTATCCAAACTATGCGAAATATGAGATATGTGTCTAAAGAAAATGACGCATAGCTGAAGTTTGTATAGAGATAATAACGATTCGAACACCCATTATACATATGTGCAAAGGTAACTCACCTAGAAATACAACGATAGCAGTGAGCGAAAAGTCAACTTAATGATTTTCAATTTACAGCAGCGAAGACAAAAAGAAACAAACCCTATACATTAAAATAGACACAAAGCTATTTCAATTTTGGGTTAATTAATTTGCAAACCCGACTGAGTGTTCTTTTAATTCTGCATTCGAGCAACCGAGACGTTTCTTTTATTTTGAATTCCTATTTTCTGGGTTCTTTGCGGCCTTGACACCGGTTTGATTGACAGTTCCTCCCATTTTGACAATCAGTGTTTTCCGTTTCCCAGAAACGGGATTTCTAAAAACAACAAAAACTCCGGAGTCGTCCTTTTCCCTCCATCTCCCCCATCCCTTTTGGTTTTATCGTAATTTTGCATAAATTATAAACCACTCAGTCTATCGTTTAATAGACCCCTATTTTAATTTTATTGAAATGCAAAACAGTTCCTTCGCATAATGTCTTCGTACTATACATGTACCCTTTGAGGAATTACATATTAATTTGAATCTATATATAATAATGAACTCTTAATGACTGGTTCTGAGGGAAACAGTGAATTTTGTTTCCCGAGAATGTCTTTCCTCTCTCCTCTGACGTCAAAATTGTTGCCCGCTTTCGCAAATGTTGCCCGCTTTGGACAATTGGCGGGAAACAGTTTGTTTGTTAGATGTCATGTGACCATGAATCAACCATTCAACGTGCGCGTTGTATTGAGAAAAACTCCAGCTATATAACAACAATATTTATGATTAACCGTTTGTAATCAATAAATTAATAAAGAAAAACAATTAAAATAAAATTTATCATTTTGTTTTTCATATAGATGACTCAGAGTTTGAGCAAGAATCGATAAAAACGCATAATAATTATCGAAAGACGCATGGAGTTCCAGAAATGACTTTAGATCGAGATCTCTGTAACCAAGCTAAGGGATATGCCCAGAAGATTGCAAATATGGGCCAAATGATTCATTCATCTCGGGAAGAAAGAGGAAAGTCTATTGGAGAGAATTTGGCGTATGCATGCGCATCAAATGGCACTCCACTGACAGGAAAGAGTGCTACCAAAATGTGGTATGATTTTTTATTTATTACTTTTCCTAACAAGGGATAACATAAATTTCTCAAACATCAGTTGCCAGAAGTCAAGTATGAAGGCAACTCAACTTAGCTTTCTAAACGAATATAATTAATTTTGTTGGGACTGTGTCCTTATGTTTATTGGGTTATATCCTTGTTTTTTAGCGGATTTTTCTAGGCAAGTGACCTACAAAGCGACTACCACATATTATTCTTTTTATCGTTGATCATCGACAGAAGATTAAACGAGAACCACCAATTATAAATTAGTCTGACGGAAACTTTTGTCGTACCGTTTTAGGGGTTAAAGATATGATGGCTGTTACTTTTTTCAAAATACCTGAATACACCATTTTACGGTTGTGTTCTTAGTACCCTGGGGCCGTATTCACGAAAGCATCCTAAGTCCAAAGAGCCTCCTAAGATATAACTTAGGAGATAGCTGGTATTCACGAAGACCTCCTATTTTAAGACATGTCTTATTTTTTCTTCTAAACTTAGGACCTCCTAAATTTTTAACTGGTATTCACGAAGACCTCCTAACTTAAGATATGTCTTAATTTTTCTCCTAAACTTAGGAGGTCAAAATTGACCTCCTAACTTATTAAAACATGTCTTGACGGAGGCTAAATTCGATTGTTAACGAGTTTTACATCGATTTCAGCGTGATTATTGTGTATCACAATAGTTACCGATTAGATAAACATTACAAAGCATTATATTGCTAAGAAAAATTAAAAATTTTCTAGTGATGTCAAACAACACGGTTAGTTTTATATAGGCCTTCGTGTCATTATAAACGGGTTCCACATTTCTTTCTCTTTGCAGAATTATATTTCCGTTTTTCGTGAAAATAAGCCCTTGTACAAGAAATATCGAAGTAGACCCTATTAAAACGATGATGGATTTGTTTGTTGCTTTCGCTACTGACCATGAACGAAGATATTATATCACGGTTTTGCTATCTTAAATTCGAGATGAAATAAAGATTATTGTATCGTCATTGTGATTACAACAACAATTTACACAATAAAAAATATTCATTCATGTAATTTTCATAACTTATTATTCATAAGATCGCGCCATATAAACTGTCTCTGATTGGTTTACTTTTACTAATCGATAACTGCCCGCGACCATTAAACTTAGGAGACTGCTAAGTTACGCTTACCTTAGGATGGTCATAAGATATCGTTCGTGAATAGCACTTAGGACATATCTTAGGAAGCTCCTAAATTTTCTCTTAAGTTATATCTTAAGATATATCTTAGGTAGGATTTCGTGAATACGGCCCCTGGCCTCTGAGTGAAAGTGAAGCTGGAGTTGACTTTGTTCTGATACAAACCTTCCTGCTTTTCACATGTAAATCATATTAGTTAGCATAAGAACAACATGACTTACATATGAAAAGAAGGAAGGTTTCTATCAAAACAATGTCAACGTCAGCCTCATTTCACACAAAGACCAGGTTACTAAGTAGAAACTGTAAAATGGTCTATTGTCAACCTCGTACCCAGGGCTTTCTACGCGTTCACAATGGCGGAGAAGAAACTCCTGGAAAAGGCTGCTGGAGTATTGTGTCGCGTAAAACATGATACAATGTCTTCGTTGGGTCTGAACGAAATAACCTCCGAAAAGGCTATTTCACCATGTGTCACGTGACAAAATACTCCACGATTCCACGGTAACTTCCAACTAAGGGCGCACTGTCTCTTTTCTATGGGACCCCCCACGGGCAACAACCAATCTTCAAAGTTGCGTCGCAATGTGAAAAGTTAAATAACATTCAACTAATAATTTAATGCACTTGGCAGCTTGTAATGCCCGTTGTCAAAGCCACGTCCCATCACGATTCTGACAGAGCGACCGAGTAAAGATAATGTTAGCTAATTTTCCGCCATTTTAATGTTTTTTTTTTCCTGGATGTAGTATATCAGTTGCTTTTCAATCCATTTCAGGTACGATGAGGTGTGTAAACCTGGATACAACTTTGCCAATGGCGGTTTTAGCGGTAGTACGGGTCACTTTACTCAGGTGGTGTGGAAAGACAGTGTCAAGCTGGGTATCGGTCAGGGAAAAGCAACACAGAATGGAATGCAATGCATATACGTAGTGGGTCGGTACGGAATTGCAGGAAACATGATGGGAGAGTTCCAGGATCAAGTGCTCAAAGGAAACTTTAACCAGCAATATTGTAACAATGTCTAAGAGACTCCGTTTGCGATTAATATTTTACAGTTCCATCGACGCGCCTTGCCTTGAGCACCAACAAACTGTTTTTCAAGTTTCCACGATATCTCCAGCGTGGGAAGCAATAAAGTGAATACAATAGGCCACTTCGAAAAATACCATAATAATCTTTTATGTGCATGCTCAGCCTCACCGGGGTGTAATTATTCAAATCTCCCAGAATGGCACAATGGAATTCAAAGTACATGTAGGAACGCTAGGACGTAGCATTGTGTGTTCGTACACAAAATAATGTGTGCACCGTATGCATATTGCCAAGACGTTGAAGCATAGCACGTGCAGTTCGTGCTGAAAACAAAAGAAATTCGAAAAATCAGGCTTACATCAAGCACCACCCAAACCTGCACTTTAGAGAGTATTATGGTATTTTTCGAAGCGGCCTATTTTCGTATTTTGTAACCGGTAACTTTATACTCCTGTGATAAACACGAAAGCGACAAGATTATATTCCATCGTGCTCAACTTTGAGAGGAGGCGTGCCCGTCAATTGGTCATGAATTCATGCTCTCTGATTGGCTATCTTGTGAAACAGTTTGTTGCGTGCTCACGGTTTGGCGCGTCGCACTGTAACAATAACCAGAAGACAATAGCTATAAAACCTACCTATCTATCTGGACCATGTTTAAAGTGGCTTTTCGAAGATGGCTCAACATTAATAACAGTAGTCTCCTCAAAAGACCGTCTTGAAGCAGTTATTTTTTTCTACATAAAACATTCTTAAGATTAACAAGCGAAATAACAGTAACTATGCCCGTTTCTTTCAAAGAGGTTTTGTTTCACAGAGATTAAGGGTGCGTTTTGTTTTGAAAATACGAATCCCGATTCTTTTAATAATCCACAGGCCTTTTTTTACTGAAATCCCAAAACGGATTATGAACCCAAATAATCATTAGTTACGGTAGATGCAATTCACCAGATCATATCTAAATCCAGATTTTTGAGATAAGCATTGTGTCGAGAAAGGATCTGGAAAAGCACATCTGACCAGCGGTCTATCATGCAAGTTTACACAACCCGTCCGCCATTTTCTTTTTACGATAGTCCATATCCAGTGCGGGCCGTAGACATTTTTGACTATATGATGACGTCATCATAATGGCGACCGGGCACAATTTTCGAGAACTTATACCCGCCCCGAAATTTTGTCCCAGTATTTTTGCCTGCGGCTGTTTGGTCCCTTGAGTCCCAGTTCCCCCGAGAGAGGACAAACACAGCTTCCATTCAAAGCAATCAAAAATGGCGTCGGTTGAAATGTGCCGAAGAAATCTGCATTCGAAGTCGAACTATGGCGTCTAAATTGAGCTCTGAAAGGCTGACCCGCTACGAAAGAAAAGGAAATTTGAGGTAGGTAGCATTTTTTTTAGCCCCCCCAAAAAATACTGGGGTATTCTCTGATGTTTGGGCTTCAAAAATATTGAAGCAGAATTCAAGTGCACGGCGGTTAAGTTCAAGTGCACGGCAGTTGAAGTGTGACTCTTAGTATTGCCCTTTGCCGCCATTGTCTTGTTAAAGAGTAATAGCTTCTGCTATTCTCATGGTTTTATTTTGCTCTTCTTTTCAGTTCGTGGTATTTCATTTTAAATTTGTCTCTTCAAGTGCTTTCTACTACTTATCTATTGACTTTCAATTCTAAAAATCTTATTTTGTTGTCCTTTGCAGCCCATGGATGGTCATTTATCCTTTTTAAGGACAGCTTGTCGACTGTGTGGAAATGACCTTTCAAGATCAAGAAAGTCTAATTTTGCTGACAAAAGTTTATTTAAAAATGAGTTATTGAGACAGTTTGAAATAAACATCGAGGAAGACTTGGAAGAAATTCATCCCAATATTATCTGCGCTGGATGCAAACGATCACTGTATCGAATTCGTGCACATTTCCGAGCACAAGTTCTAGGTCGCCCCAGTTCCTCTCTGCCAAAATTCTTTGTTTTGGTTTTGCCTCGACCAATCATATTGCAAGAAACCATATAGACAAAATTGTCTACGGCCCGGACTGATATCATGGGCAATGAGGAAATATTTCAGTGGCATATATAGATAATATAACATTGTTAATATGAAGCTATTTTAATAGACGTTGTCTGAAGATTTGTGCATTGGTACATTCCAAGACCGCAAGGCATTGTGGGTACAGTTCATCTTGCCTAAATCCGTATCGCCTGGCGTATCGATCACAACAAAGGCCATCGCTGTATTGAGCCGGGATTAATTGTCCTGTGAAGAGTATTTTGAAGAGTATATTCTGTGTGGATCCCTCCCATATAAAAATGGCGGGGGGGTGCTCATCGTAACTTTTAGGAGTCAAAATGTGGACATTGGTACCGCTTAGGGTACTAAAATCTAAAATGACCACCGGTACCTTTTAGGGTATGAGCCGAAAAAATATGACAGAATATGACATGTGTTGTTCTAGAATTAGTACTACCTCTTGGGAATAAAAATTATTTTGAGCCACGCCCATCAAACAAGATTCTGGTACCTTTTAGGGTGTTTTGCGAACATTTCCGACGAGCGTTTTTATATAGGACCCCCCCCCCCCCAAGGTATAGTACTGTGCTAGATAAATCAGTAAATAGACTAAACGATTAAAATAAAATACGTTTAAAATAAGTTAAGTTAAATAAGTTAAAATAAATAACTGTAACCTGTAACGCGTTGTGTGGATTTGCAGAAACCAGTTTGACAAAAAGAAAATAAACAAAACACGATGTCATGTTTTTTTGTACCGTTGACCTTGATTTACCTTTATCAACCTAAGAACACATAAATTCAACACCGAACAAGAGATTCTGTCCATAGACTCAAAAGCTGAAACCACCTTGTACAGCATGATAAACAGCACAACAGGAAAGTACTGCTCAGTAGCTTTCATTTCAATGGTCACAGTTTGGGATTTCATCTGCACACTTAAAGGTCAGAACTACCTTGTACAAGCTTTGTACAGCATAATAAACAGTATACAGGAAAGTACTGCTCAGTAACTTTTACTGAAAATTCTACACTTCAAGATTTTCACCCTACAGACTCACAAGTTAGAACCACCGTGCAAATCATATTTAACAGCACCACAGGAGAGTATTAATACGGTGAATAGCTTTCATTTAAATTGAAGAACAATACTGCTCAAAAAGTTACTGTGTAAAAAAATAAACAAAAGCCCATTAGGAAGGTAAAAACGTTTGTTACTTAGGCCCTTAGTTCGTCGCAGAACATAGGCCATCAACCTGAAAGATGTCCATCGAACCCGTTTTGGGCCAGCCTCGAAAGGTTCCCCAAGTTATAGCCTGCTTTAATTTTTTATTTTCAGCACGTCTTCTCCATGACCCTCTAGGTGTTCCCCTTCGTCTTGTAATTATAATACCTTTTTGGAATGCTCCCTCATCTCAGCTTCAACTTTATTAATTGAACGACTCTGTGTGTTCCACTCAGCAAGCTTTGCCTTCTAGAGGCTTTAGTTTTTCACTCTATCCTGCATGCCAGCGGAATCTAAGGACTTTCCTAAGGCAGTGATTTACGAATATATGAAGCGTACCCAAATACTTGCTTGACACCCCTTCATGTTCGTACTGAGGATGCCATCGGATAAGCGTATCCTAAAAGTTATATTTGATGAATATAGGGGATATGCACTGGAATAAGACATAAACTGTTGAACGGTTGGTATAAAGGGAGCCAGAAGGAAGATGCAAGGGAGGCATCTGGAGAGAGATGTATGCAGTTGAGGGCAACGGCAACTGGTCAATGCCACATGACAGAGCAGCATAAATTAAAAAATCAATTTTCAATCTGCTCCCTACAGTATGGAGAAGGAAACGACACATGCTGCTGCTAATGATGATGACGATGTATCGTGACTGAGATTATTAATGTCACGCAAATTCTGAAATTCATGCATTAACATGCGTTACACTGCCGCAAGTCACATAACAAACAAACATTTTCTAAACAAATCCACAAATCATAGCGTACCGATCCTAGGTTTAATTTGAACCCGTTGAGCAAAAGCTAATTTGTTATCAATGCCAATTTGGTATCAGCGAAAATCGCAGTGATTTTAGATAGTGCCGTCAGTAAGTACCACCACGGACCACTCATATTTTTGTTTGGGGACATACTTCCGTATATCATCTTACTACCGTTATTGCTCAGCAGATAAATAGTTAATCTCCTTTCCCTTCCCTTTTGTGTCACATCGTTAACTTTAAAAGTGTAGAATTTCAACAGTTTAGGATTTAGTTGAGACTTAAACTATCTCTATTTCCCGAAAGTAATTTGCTTCTTAATTTCCTCCTTAGATATAAAACACAAACCACGCGTTCAAAGCACTTGACCTACCTGTGTTCAGTTCATTCGCTCCATGAGATCATGGCCTAGACTTGAAGGATTTTACCTTCAACGCAATGCATATTTCATGTGTTGTTCACTCGCTCGTTGTTTATCGAAAGCTCTGATTTTCTTTTCCTTTAAATGAATTTGCCTTGAAGGATAGTGTTGGGAAATTTTTCATACCCGACTGATCATCATTCGCAGAAATTCTACAAGCAAATCATTCTTTGCTCGTACACCTACATAGGTAAGTATTGGAATACGCATATTGTAAGGGAGGTGGATCGATTCAGAACGAAAAAGAAACATTGAAGGGTAATTTCTATGTAAATATTCAAATGACTTTAATTTCAATTTTATCATAAGTTAAAATTTACCGCATTCTTAAGGTTTTTCTTTTTAATGTATTTATGTTACTGCAGACCAAACGAAATGAGCCATCTGAGGTCTATATCAGCGATCATCCTTTTACAGTGTGGTAAGCTTAAGTTAACATATATTTATATTGCTTTTAACCTAATCGTATTTTAAAATACGTTTACTTAAAACTACAAGACAGAGAGTATAGTTTCTAATGAAATGCCTTTTATCTGACGTAAAATTGAATTTCGTATTTTCAAAGCAGAGAGTTGCATTACAACGTGTTACTGAATATCTTGGCGAAGATCTAGTTTTCCGGGAAGGGGGGGGGGGGGGGGGGGGGGGGGGGGGGGGGGGGGGGGGGGGGGGGGGGGGGGGGGGGGGGGGGGGGGGGGGGGGGGGGGGGGGGGGGGGGGGGGGGGGGGGGGGGGGGGGGGGGGGGGGGGGGGGGGGGGGGGGGGGGGGGGGGGGGGGGGGGGGGGGGGGGGGGGGGGGGGGGGGGGGGGGGGGGGGGGGGGGGGGGGGGGGGGGGGGGGGGGGGGGGGGGGGGGGGGGGGGGGGGGGGGGGGGGGGGGGGGGGGGATGGATGATGACATCTGATGATGAGTAGTCGATCCAAGGCAGAAGTATCAGTATTTTGTTGAGTGTGATCGTCCGGGTTAGAGTAGTTCTCAAAAAAACCGTTGCTTTTTGTTGTTGTTGTTGTTGACATTGACTGACATTTCGAGCGGAAGTCATCTTCAGAGTCAGAGAGAGAAGAGTAAAAGGGAGCGAGAGCGAGAGAAAAAAGAGTAGCAACAGTCTTTAGTCTGTATATTGTGGAGTTTAGAAAAGTGGCCAAACACACTCACAGACGCTTACTTAGGGCGACATGGTTTTCAAAAATCCAGCTAGATATATAAACATCTTAAAACAATGAGTCAGTATAATTCTCAAAATTTCTCTTTGGGTACATTAGTGCTTTCAGGATTGGCCATACCATATAAAGCTCACCACCAAAAAAGTCACCGGCACGGCCACAAACATGAGATGCAACATGACCCACACAAGTCACATACAAACCACCACTCATCAAAGCATCGAACAGCAACTGGTGATCTGCGGGAGTCTGTTCCAGCTCCCCTTCAAGATTTTGTACTTGTAAGCGGGAGTCCACTGTTTCACGAAAGACCCCCGAGCAAATGATGGCAAAAACAATACTGCGCAAACCGCGAAAGACCAGAAAGTGTCCCAGGAACCTCAAGGGCTGGAAAATGCTGCAAATGAAACAGTTGTAAAGGAGCAAGGACAAGTTATACCTGGTGGTCTTTCCACTAATTCCACTAGTTCTACTTCTGGACCGATATTAGAACAAGTACATGGAAATGGGAATAATACAAAGCAAAATCAACCCCCGGCATTAAAGACAGCTTTCAAACCACCGAAAGAGTTTGCCACTGCAGGTCTGAGCAAAGGAGAAGAGCAACAAAAGGAAAACGCCGGTAGTACCACTAGTGAACCAACTGTTCTGCTCACTTTAAAAGCCCCCAAGAATTCTTCATTGGGAACACAAGTAGGTTCAAACGCCCAAGGAAATACATCTTTGAGCAACAACGTTAATCAAAATCAAGCTTTTCAAGGTGCGAATACTTCGCTGGCCCTCGGTGGTATCATGATAGGGGAACAAAATGTGAATGGCCTAAAGGGAAACCAGACAAACATGACCATTGCTGCTAATGTTAAACCGAATTTACAAGGCCAACAACAAGGTGCTGGAAATTTTCCTTTTAACATACCTGGAATGCGAAATTATGGAAACGGAAATTCAGAGAACAAAAGTGCTGAACCCAACAAACAGATGACCGATAAAGAGAAACTAGATATTGGCGAAAACCTTGGTCCAAATTGCCACTGGAAAACTACCATGGGGGAGAAAGGCAAATTAGTTACATCTGTTTCCTGCTTTGGAGAATTCAAGAAACCTGACGACAACAAAGTTGGCATGGACAAGGCAGGTAAAAAACCACTTCCTGAAAAGGGAGAAAACTTGAAAGCAAACAAACGCCTACTGGAAACACTTCGGTCTCAGGGACCGCTGGAGATGAAAAGAAAAAACATGAACAAAGTAAGTGTAAATGTAATTTCTAACGATTAAGTGACGTAGGGACGAACTATATTAAAGTCAGAGATTATTATTCTGATGGCACGATATAGAGGCTCAGGTGTAGCCTGGGACATCTCGGGACTAATTAAGCGCTGGCGTATCATTCAACGTAGGTCAGTCGTTTTAACGTTGCCGTTTTTAACCTGTGAATACACGCATGCGTAATGAACGGGTTATCGTTAACGGAGACAGATATGCAAATGAGCACTTGCTCGCTCACTCACTTCACTCGCTCACTCCTTCCATCAGCTGTAAACTTAGTGACGTAATGCTTTGTAACGAATGCGTTTCTTAACAAGAACAGCGTGAATCCAGCGATAATAATAACTAATTTGTTGTTAACGAATATAAACAACAATAAGCTTAAAGATGTTTCGCATTTGGAGTCTTTAATGCAACATTAAAATCGATCTAAAAGGATTTTCGAATCGAGACACGCGTTTTCAGTTTTGATGTGTATCTACCTTACAAAATTTAGTCTTAATTAAGCATGTGTTCCTCGATGCCCTCGTGGGCTAAGGCGCCAGCGGTCCCGGATTCAATTCACGCCCGTGACTCTTTTTTTTTTTTCGAACTGGACATTATGAAAGTGATTTCCCTTTTATTTTTCTGCGTTCGTCAAAAATCCTTACGGTTAATTTAAAAAAATATATATCGAACCCTGTCAGTGTGAAAACATAAGCTTACCGAAATAATGCGTTGCGTGTTAGCATTCAGTCTTATTCACGGGTTGGGTCTTAAGAGCCTTTGATTCGTTTAAGTTTTATTCAGTAAATACGTGGGGCAATGAATTGTTGTAAAAAGTATCAAGTACTTTTATCGGTTTTTGTACCTTCTCCTCGAGATCCAGAGTGCCACTGCACTATTAGGGGGGATACGTTTCCACATTTTTTGGACACATATAAAGGGTGGCTTAATTTTCTGAACTTTTGAAATATAATGTAAGTGAAATGTAATTTACAAGGATCTGTAGAATATACAGAATAATTATGTTATTAGAATATATTCATCAAATGACTGACTGACTCATCTTTAGAATCAACATCCCTTCTATAATGAAACGTTTCCGTTATTCTTACATAATTAATATTTCTCCCGGATAAACTTTTAACACTCGTCTGACCTTTGATGGCCAAATGGTCAAGTTACAAAAAAATTAAAAAAAAAAAAAAAAAAAAAAAAAATGTCAAATGAGATAAAAGTAGTGGTTTGCAATCGAAACTTTATCGGATGTTCCTCGGAAATCTTCGGACATCTTCGGCAATCCTCAGAAACGTTAGTAAATCGTTTCTGACAGCATTCGGAGAACATTCGAAAAGTTCTAGCTGTTCTAAAAGTATCAGGAGAATGTTCGAAAAGTTACCGGAAATCTTCTGAAAATTTTCGAAAAATTGCCCAAAACTCCGTAATTAGAGTTGTTTACATAATAAACAAAACAATACATGGCTGTATTAGAGATATGAAATTTCTCTTCTCGTGTTCAACTGAAAAAAAAATGTATTTTATCTTCTATACATATACACTTTCTTTTTTTTTAAATGCTTGTCACTACCAATTTATGATGGGTATCACGTGCAGGCGACAAGGAGTTTGAAGACGAAGCAGTCGCCACGACAAACGCATTCCGAAAGATTCACCGCGCTCTCCCGATGAAGCTAAGCCCAGAGCTCAGTCGACAGGCTAAGGAGTATGCTGAGAGGATTGCCGGCATGGGTTCACTTCAACATGACTATGATGCTGTCAAACAACTAGATGAAGGGGAGAATCTTGCAATGGGATGTAAGCAATATGGAGTACCTCTCACCGCCAAGGAGGCCATAGCAAACTGGTACGACAAATGTGTCCTTATTATTGTCTAGGTTAACATGTTATAGCATTTGTATGGAGACAGTCTAAATCGAACAAACGATGCTCAGCAAGAGACGATGAAATGACGTAAAGGAAAAAAACGAACCTTTAATTCGAGTCGATCTTTTAATTTTTCAGTTCTTTTTCTCCGTCTCAATCGTTTGAAAACGTAACTATCCTTTGTCTGTATTTTTGGCTTATCTCATTTGGATGGTGGTACGTGTCATTGGCTGTATTATAGATAAAATAATCATAAAACATTTTTTTAACGTTCCTTTTAAAACTTTCACCCCCAAGAGCATTACTATAACAAACTGCTGCCGAAGAGCATGCGAGCCGTAGATTTCATCCACACAAAAATAAGGCAATTTTTTTTTTAAATGGGGCCGGATACTGGTAGTGCGATATTGTTCGGTATGTTAATCGACATTATTACCAAGTAACAATTGCCCCTTAAAATAAAAAAAAAATCACCTTTGAACAATTTATTTATGGATGGTGCATCGAAATGCAACGGGCTTGCAGTATTTCTGCTTGAATAGTGATGAATTGGAAGAAATAAAATCGCCCAGTTCATAAGGTTTTGGATAACCTGTGCTCGTGTTGGCCAATATTAAACCCAGCCCTTAATGGAATGTGCATAATGTCTGATTTTGTAAATTGTTCAACTGCCCCGCAACATCATTCATGTAATCATCATTTTCTTCCAATGTGTGCTGTTTTAGGTATAACGAGGTGTGCTCATATGATTTCGATAGAGGGGAGTTCAGCATGTCCTCTGGCCATTTTACTCAAGTCGTGTGGTCTGACAGCAAGGAGTTTGGAATAGGAAAGGCGGCTGGGCAGCAAAACGGAATGCCATGTACGTTTGTTGTAGGTCGCTTTAAGCCATCTGGAAACTATAAAGGAGAGTATAAGAGGAACGTCTTCAAAGGAACATTTGACCCGAGCTACTGCGATAAATTAAAAGTTAAAAAGCTACTGTGAAAAAGAAAAGACAGATACGTGGCCTTTGTCGACCCTTCATTATCGCTTCAAATCACCAACAACGATTTATTTTTCAAATAATAAAACAAAATATATTAGCAACCCGCAAATAACTAGTAATATGTGAAAATAAGTTCATTTTCAAGCATAGCAGCTTATCATGAGATCAGCATTTTATTGAATTTTATTGAATTTTATTGCATTTTATTGCATTTTATTGAATTGGCGACTAGCGGCGCGCCATATTTATTGAGAGAGTCGGCTCATTAGTCGGCACCATAAGTACGAAGTATTGGCCACTCCGAAAAATACCATAATACTCTTTTATGTGCATTTTATGTGCATGTATATTATTCAAGTCTCCTTTGTTAGAATGGCACAATGGAATTCAGAGTACATGTAGGAATGCTAGGACGTAGCATTGTGTCTTCGCATACAAATGTGCACCGTATGCAAATTACCACGAAGTTGAAGCATAGCACGTGCAGTTCGTGCTGAAAACAAAAGAAATTGGAAAAACGAGGCTTACATCAAGTACCACCCAAACCTGCACTTTAAAGAGTATTATGGTATTTTTAATAGTTTCTGGAATGGGCAATTGCATTGTTGCACTACCGTAAACTGAATGACACACCCAGAAATAAAAAACAAAATACAATTCAAATTACTTCCTATTTTGTGAACAAAGCCGTGACAACTGAATCCTGAGATCAACTTTATTTTTCTCGAAACTTAAATATTCTTCTTATACAGGTAACACTTTAATAAACTGATCTTTGCAAAATGTAGTCTAGAATGACAATTAAATTTCTCAATGAATAGGAAAACTGATAATTGCTGGGTCTTCTCGTGTTCCTAATTCCCCCTTTGTTGCAATTGTTGTGACATATGTTCGTTAATCATTGAATCTGGGATGAGACCAATGTCGATTGCATGCACATGGAGTTGAATCTTGATAAGTCTTCCTTAGAACTCGAAATTCTTGCTATCTCGAACTATGTACCATCTCAAACACATCTCTTTATTATGAAATTTAACTCCGGTCGATAAATTGAACTTTCGAAAACTCGAAAGTTAGTTTTGTGTTTCCCTTGACGGTTCTTGTTATCGAGATTCTACTCTATTGCCTTCACTGTCTGAAATATCAGTGTCCAAATAAATCGTTTTAACAGTAAGAACCAGGTGCTAACTAGTACTTAATTGTTTGAAATGCCATGGACACCCGCGACACATATTTTATGGTTCGTTAATTGAGCGGCGACGCATTTTGGCAAATTCAGTAATGTTTTGAGATTTCCAGTCAAAATATAGACAGTAAAAAGAACCTTTAAAGTTAAAACATGAAAAAGATAGCGAAAGTAAAAAGAGCTATGGAATCCTGAACCGATATCATTTAAATAGTGCGGAACATATCGAACTGTTTCCTATAGTTATTACAATGACGAGTGCAATTTTGACCTTTAGAGTGGCCTCAAACTTGATGTTCCTCGTCTGCATCACTTCGCCAGGTAAGATCATCAGCTCGAATTTATATGCTAAACAAAGAAATATTTAATAGTAAGTTAAAAAAAAAACATATAGAGGTTACCAAACGTATTTGAACCATTGATTCATCTTAAAGTGAACATTTTAGCTCTGTCCCGACTCGTTCAATGACCGTTTAACTCATGCGCATCAAGGGCATCTAGATAGGTGAGAGTACAGTTGTACGTTTCCACAGAAACCAAATTACAGCTTAAATTGTCTTGCTGTTGCTAAAAGAAGGAAATAGTTGCAGTTAACGACAAAACGTGAAGTTTTTTAGGTGGAAAAACAATCGTCGTATTCTTTGCCTTGTTCATATTTCCGTAGAGGCCGTATGTTAACAAAACAGTAGACCAAACAAACCTTGTCAGTAAGATATGTAATGGATTTCTCATAGCCATGCGTATCATTACTATGCCTGTCATTCGCAGCTTTTGCCTGTTTATACCACTCCTTGATTTGAGCAATTCACTTGACGTTAGTCAGCCATTTTAAACTTTTGCTCAGGGTATTTTTTTGAAAGATGCATATTTGTTGGTTTTAAAGACTATATAAGCAATAAAATGCTAAGATGACGAAACAATGCCAGCTAGTTTGGGGGTTAATACACCCTATTGATTTTGATTTTAAAATTTAGCTCCGGGCCCGTAAAGTTATCGGGACTTCGAGAAACGGGCCACTGGTCCGTGTGAACAGCAGAAAACTAAGTGGATTTTTGTTGAATAGTCACTCAAAAAATACTGTGTTTGAGAGATTTAAGAATCGTTGTATATACAGGGCGTATTGCATTTCCAAAGAAGCCGGATTCACATATGCATTGGCTGTTATCGCCAGTTTGTATCTTTTTTAGGAGGCGCTCAATTTTTTGGAAGCAGTCCATCTGGCTCAACAAAAGGAGATAATATGATGAGCATTCCTGCTGTAGCACGCATCGTACAGGGCTTCAATGACCTGAAAAACAAGCTTGGAACCACTAATAATAATGAGAACGTTCACAATGCTAGAGAATCACAGTGGAGAAACTCAATGCCGTATGATCATGTTTTCTCAAATGGGAAGAAAGGTCTTCCTAAAATGTTTAATAGACTTTTAAATGTATATGCAAGAAGACACTTAAGGCAAGACAGTCAAATGTCATCAAGATTCAAACACAGAGATGGCGAGGAACAGAAAGGCAGTTTTAAGATTGCCGATGGAAAAGTGAGTGGAAGAGGCGATTACAGGATATCTTCTGATCAGTCTGACGTGGAGATAAAGTTAAAACTTAAAGTGAAACAACCACAACAGCAACCACAATCACAGACAAAGCCACCAATACAGCCGGCCTCATCACCATCACCCCCACTACCCACACTATCAACACCAGCTTCACGACCAGCACCACCTCCAACACCACCACTACCACTACCACCAACAACAACAAAAATACCGCCACAACAACAGAAGCAAAAGCGACCACAACCACAAACAAAGCCACCAATGCAACCGCCGCCGCCACCACCGTCATCCCCACCGCAACAACAACAGCAACAACAACAACCAAAAGTAACTCCATCACCACCACCAAGACCATCACAAAACCAACAACAACAACCAAAACCACCTCGACCATCACTAACACTCCAACAACAACAACAACAACAACAACAGAAGTTAAACACAACTCCAAAACCTTCTCTTCCAATAGCAACGCCGAAAATGTGCCAGGTACCCTGCAACACTACAAAGAGACCACCAATAGCTAATTGCATTGGTAAGTCCATACATTCTCTCGTTTATGTTACATAGAAATTATAGGCACGTAGTTTTTTTTTCAATTTACTGGAAAAGGGTGTGCGATTTTATAACTTTTTTGAAAGCCTCTTTACTCCTTCGATACAAGTTATAGAATTTAAATATAGGATTTGTACAGCAGATTTTTTAGCTAGTGCATTTTTAACTTTTTTCTTAACGAATTGTAGCTTAATACTTCCGAGGTCATTTATAAGTTTCAACATCGGGTGTCGGCTTGAAGAAGTTTACATGCAAAACCACACTGATTTATTATTAATTACAACATCAACAGTGTCACACTGCCTTATGATTGCTTCTGTCCAAAACAAAACACAATTTTTACTCAATTTAATTAAAATTTACTATTTGAACATATCGCATACAGTGGAACCTCGATTTAACGAAGTGTTAAGGGACCGGGGAAATTGGTTCGTTATAACGAGGGTTCGTTATATCGAAAACCTCTTATAACGAATTTGCGTAAAAATAACCAAAATGTTCGTTATATCGAGGTATAGTTAATAATTGTTTTGTAACGGTGTTACGTATTTCCGGATCTGAAAAAATAACATTTGCACATTAACCCTATTCAGCTTTGGCTTTTTTTGAGTTCCTGAGCCTGGGGGGGGGGGGGGGGGGCACATTGTGCCCCCCTTCGTAACTTCAAGAACATTAAGGCTATGACAATGAAACCTAGAGGGTACATAGTACGTCCAGAACTGTCTCCTTTGCGGTCCGCACAATGGAACAATGACGTAATATGACGTAGTTATTAGGTATTTAGTTATATGGCCGCCATCTTGGATCCGCCATCTTGGATTTCTGAAATGTTTTAAAACCTCTTAAAAACCGTCCAAATTGACGCAAAATTAATCAAAACCAATAAATAAACGCTAAATGACGTAAAAATACAAAAGTTATACCAATAAACATTGTTTTTCTTCTTTCAAAGGTATAAATATGAAAATTTCAGAAAACATGGCTGTCAAAATCTTGTTGCCATGGAAACATCAAGTCACGTGATCAAAAAATTGTCATATAAAATTGTTGCCAGATAAATTTTAGGAAAAGTCACAAAGTTTGATGGCGTTTGAATACACATTAAAGAAGTTATGAATGTTGAAAGTTAGCGCCCCCCCCCCCCAGGCCGAATAGGGTTAATGCCTGTATGGAGCTACAGTACACTGTTCATACAACTACGGCACTGGAAAACTGCACAGGTTATAACTTTGCCCTATAGCACACACTGATGGTCTGTTTCGCATTCATCTTTTGTCGCGCGTTGACATTTATTCGTTATATCGGGGAGTTTACGCTTGGGCTGCCGGATTGTATTCGTTAGAACGGAGATTCCGTTATATCGAGGTTCTCATTTCTATACATTTTACTTGTAATTTTGCGGGGCTGAACAATATATTTCGTTATACCAAGGACTTCGTTACATAGAGGTTCGTTAAATCGAGGTTTTATTGTAATTTGCCCTGCACAGGTTCTCAGTTTGAAAATGAAGCCCTCAACATACACAATAGATACCGGGCAATTCACAATGCTCCTGCAATGACTTTGAACTGTGAGATGAGTCAAAATTCCGCGGCATATGCGCAGAAACTGGCAGACATGGATAGTCTAGTTCTATCTGGTTATAATGAAAGACCAGAACAAGGAGAAAATCTCTCTCTTGGCTGCTATGACAACAGAGAACAGACAGTTGAGGAAGCAATTAAAGTTTGGTATGTTTTTAGAAAGTAAACGGTTTTCTTAGATTGCTTGGAAATATGAGTGTTCTCTTCACTAACGCTGGTTAATACATGGGGTGCGAAAGAGTGCATGTCGTCAACTAAGTGAGGTTAATAATTGCTCATAGTTCATTGCATGTTGAATTGGTTATTAAGAAACGCTGTTTAAAAATGCGATAACAATGGGGGTTATGCTTCATGAGACAAAAAATGCAGGTCTGCACAATTTTTTTATTGTATTTATAGTTGATTTTTTTGGAACCGTGATTGATGAACAGTTCAGCATTTTCACTACAACGACGCTCAAACAAGGGTTTTATAAAAGCCCTGTTTAAAAATCACACAAAAGAGAGCCGGAAGAGGGAAGGAAGGGAGCGGAGGAGAATCAAAACAAACAGCAATACACAGCGCCTGAAAATGGGGCTGAAATGCTACTATTGGTCAATTGTCCTAACATTTTATAATAAAACTAGGACTGCCTTTTAGAAACTATATATTACTGAGAAGGTTCGAGAGAAGAAAAATGGAAATGTGACGGGAATGCTGCCGTTTATTTTGGGAAAGTTAAAATATAATAAAACCTCAAGACACGTCAGCCTTTTCGTTAAATTCTTATCACCCATAAATTTCAAGAAAACTCTTCAGACATATGCATGCATCCTCTCTGTACAACCTGTTTCTGAACAGTCGTTAGTTCGACTCTTCTGTGGTCAAATACTTTCGTTTGATTCCTGGTTTCCTAGGACTTATATTTCACGAGGATTGTAACGTTTCTCCCATCACAGCACTCATAACATATACTTTAAAATTTCATTTCACTTCTTGTGCGTTCTACGTGGTTTACAAGCTAGCTTTTTATTAATTACCTTGTAAATAGTCTACTTCACGTTAATATTTATTTCTTAGTTCTTGTAAGAAGAAAGCATTTTATTCTCGCCACCTAAGTAGATGTGAAGCTTTTTTTTACTTTCCACGCAGGTTTGATGAAGTTTGTCAGTACACATTTGGTAAACAAGGTCCACAAACTGGTACTAATCACTTCACTCAGCTAGTTTGGAAGGGAAGTACGGAGTTGGGAATTGGCAAAGCTTTCAACAAGCAACAGAATGGTGCAACTTGTACATTTATTGTTGCACGCTATAAGCCTCTAGGGAACTTTGAGAACGATGACAACGCTTACATGAAGAATGTCGACAAGGGATCCTTTGATGCGAGTTATTGCAATAACATAAAGAAGGCAGGTTTAGATGGGGGTTATGGCTTCAAGAGATTTCGAGGCATTTCTCATATTTTAGGTTATTCATAATTGATGTCACTGCTCACTACTACCGGAAGCTGCTCTTTATTTATTTATTTACTTATTTTTTCACAAGTTTTAAAAGTAAATAGTTACAGTGACGTGAAGACGCGACGGTTATCGTGTTAGACTTCCATCTGAAGGACGATAGCTTGTTGCAGGAGTCGGCCTTCACGTTGGTTTCTTAGACAAAAAAGGCTGCATGCTTAGCACTGATTTTATTTTAGTATATACTGAAACAGTGGATAGCATTGTTGGCGTGCTCTGATTGGCTACTGAAACTCGGAATAGCAAGTGCTATTCACCTCCTAGGAATTTGCGCGCGAAAATTGTAATCGTTGACAGGAATAAATGAGTTAAAAAGCATCATTTTCGTTATATTATCTCACTGTTTCAGTATATACTAAAACAACTATTCACCTCACTGTAGGTTGGGTAGTGGTGGATGTTTACGGGTGAATAGTTGTTAAATATTGCAAAATGAACAATAATGTTAAAAAATATGAAATGGTGATAAGCAAAATAAAAATTATGATCATTAAAGCACTTAGCTTTATTTTTGTACCATTTGCCTTTTGTAAAATCGGGATTTACTCACAACTTGACACTATGCACAAAGTACCTTGGTCAAGCAGTGGCAACCGCTGGAGCATTTTTGTAACAGACATTATACCTGCATGTACAAACATGCCAAAAGGCACTGACGGATTGCATGTTTATTAAAATCGTGCGCAACCAGCCCTGTACTAAATTAAGAAGTGTTATTTTTACATGGAGTTAACTCAACTACCCGCGCTATTGCAGGCACCTCGTCATTACATAAATAATAATAATTATTTTTTGATAAGGAATTCGTGTAAGTTATGTAATGACGAGGTGTCTGCAATAGTGAGGGGTAGTTGAGGTAACTCCATGTGGAAATAACACTTACATGCATTTCATGCATTACAGAGTGGAAGAAGTTAGGAAGGGCAGACGTATTGAAGGTTTGAGCACTCTGATATTGTTATTTAGAAGTTTTTTCAACTCCTTTTCATGCAATTGTAGCACTGTCAACAGGGATGGCAGTTCTTTTCAAGGAACTAAGGAATACTGAGTGAAATAATCCGGATAACACCCAACAGCTGGTGAATTCAATTAATCCGACTGCTAACAAAAGTATCAAAAGAAATAATATATCGTTTGTTTATCTTAAAACCTAATGCGACATTCTTGGCTATAATCAGCAACAGATATAATCTTTGAAAAGTGCATCAATAATACATTTGAACGTCATTGCGAGTTGTAAAAAAGAAAACAGATAAAGTAAAACTTTTATTGGAAATTATAATAAAATATTTTGTATAATAAACCTTAGCCAACGTCGGTTTCTGCTTGCCGACACATTTGACTTTTAATAACGATGTATGGCTTTGCCTGATTCGATTAAACGTATTCCGGTTGATTAGCTCTATTTAGACCGGGAGGGAGGGGGGAGGGGGGGGGGGGGGGGGGGGGGGGGAGAGAGAAAAAACGTCCGCACTGAATTATAACGTTTATAACAATACTCGCTAAAGTTTGTGAGATTTTCTTAATTCAATCTGAAAACATTTTGATGTGACAGATGTATGTCCATGGTTCATGTCATGTGACGTTTCCATGGCAACCATCGTTTGACATGCACATTTACAAATTAAAATCATTTGAGCCTCCTTCTAATGATTTTGATCAGTTCTGACCCAATTTCGAGCTTTTCCGGCATCATTGATATCCAAGATGGCGGTCGTTCCGTGCTCATGACGTAATTCCACATCATAAGCCGTCAACCTTCATTTGGGGCACTTACCATTTGTCAGAACTGACTGGCTGAACCGGTTATTTCGTAAACATCTAAATGGTGCATTATATATTGAATTGATCAATATGACCGTACATTTGTGAAACATAATGGGAAACTTAGAATAAAGGAATATTAATTCAATAAATAGAGGTTATTCAGCGTGAAGATGTGTAATACCGATGAGTATTTTTACGAGTCAGTTTTTATTTTTTAAATTGTTTATTATACGACAGTAATATTCTCCTAAAACTAAGTTTTTGAAACTGTTTTTCCTAGTGCGGGTCAGACGAGTGTGATAACGTGTCATATTTACACTCTTTTTGATGCGTATTTGCACTCTAGAATGCTATGTCGAATAATAATATACCTAATGACTTTGGTTTCAAACATCCTTGGTGTGGCGACGCAAACAACTGCTTAACTTTTATCTACTTTTTGCAGTCAATAACTGTTGATAAAGGCAATTGTGCTTTGCTTTCTGGCTTCTGCCAATATTCCAAGTCAATACTTTGCAGATGAGTTAATACTACCGAGAAGATGTTTTTCAAACTCACAGATTTCTCTGTGGGAGATGAGTGATCAGGTTAAAAAGTTCTGATTTGAGGAAGAGAGAGAGAGATAATAAAGAAATTCTGGCTTCCAAAAGCAATGCGAAGATGAAAAGTACACCCGAGAACAGCATGTGTGAAGTTGAAGCCGAAAATCTATTCAAAGCGGCGCTATCTGTCGTTAAGCACGAACGCCAGTTTCTGACAAAACTGAGATACTCTCAAGTGTACTTGAGCCATGTTCCCACATGTTGATATGAAGGGTCATGAGAGTTACATAGCGTCCTAAATACTCGTGCCCTCATTTCCATCACATAACATCAAATCCGGTCTCGAGTGAATTGATCCAGTGACTGGCAATACTGCTTAGCAGCTGGCATCAAATTTCCCTTGGTACCACGGATAATAGTTATATTGAAACATCCAATTATATTATTTACTTCATGGTTGCGATGCCTCAACAATAAAGGCAAAGATAAACATCAGCTGCGGTTGCACGTTTGAAATTTTGCTTAGCTAAATTCGAAAGAACAATAAACGCGAAGCGTGCAGCGACTATTGTTAATTCAAATTAAGGGTGCAGCGACTATTGTTATTTTGAATTGACCTAGGTAAAAGTTGAAATTTGTAACCGCAGCTAATAACAAGGCACGCCGCGCCTACTGTTAATTCGTATTAAGGGTGCCGCGCGGTGTAACCGCAGCAAAAAAAGAAAAAGAAATTGCGAGACCATCTTGTGGTCTCGGTCTCGGTCTCTGTCTCGCCTTGGTAAAGTTGAAACGTGTAACCACGGCTAATAACAAGGCACGCGGCGTCTACTGTTAACTTTAATTAAGGGTGCCGCGGTTATTGTTATTTCGATGGTAACTTGGTAAAAGTTAAAACGTGTAAAAAACGCGGCCAAAAAGAAAAAGAAATTGTGATACCATCTTGGGGTCTCGATCTCGGTCTCTGTCTCGCAGAAACACATGTCAAACATTCCTGGGATTGTGCTTAAAATGATAGAGTCGCCATCTCGCAAAATATCGAATTTACCATTTGCCAGAACTAAATATGAAGACGTAATAAAAAGGCTAAATATGGCATGTTTGGTTGATGTTCAATTTTCCATGATACTTTTACATCCGTCGTAAGGCTTTCCAATATACGTTTAGTGCATATATGAACTTCATATAATTGTCATGGGGCTTAATAGACGAAAAGCGTCAAAGATAAATATTGTGACGAAGAGACAATTGCACGCGCAACTTTTAAGATTGCATAGAAGGGATGTAATCTGAGGAAGCTAAGTGATTTTGTACCTTGAAGCGAATTGCTTTCTCATTGTCCAAAAACAATGAGACACCAGTGTTTAAGGTAAGGACATCTACGGAGCATCAGTTAAGCACCCTGTGATCAACTGAGTTAAACAAAGCGTCAGATTCTTTACATTCATTAATTTTGTATCACTGAAATGGAAAGTTGAACACAAGTAGAAGTCCTCGAGATACTTGTCTCGATATTGCCTTGTTACAAAAGCAAAATCGTGTAACGAGATACCCTGGCAAGCAAGGGTCAAGTGCTTTTGTGGGTGAGTGGTCTTTCCATATTCTCCAAGTCTAATTGTAGTTTCATATCAAGCTGTTACAACATAAATTAAAAGTGGTACGTTTTCTGATTCAGTAATTAAGGTCAAGAATAGTTCAAAGCCAATTTCTCATAGAATGTGAACTTAAATGGCGATTTGCTTTTGTATATTAATGTGTAAAAAGAGCAGCATTTCATTGAGTTATTTGGAAAATACATACTTTTTAGAATACCAGAAAATGCATGAAAAAAGAAAATAGACCAGCAGATGTTTTGGTTAGACTTTGTAACCAATAAATTTTCGTCCACAGATAAGCTGTTCTTATTTGTATTTAAATTGTACGTTTTTCTTAGGTTTTAAACGTAAAGGAGCACGAAAATTAAGAATCACCAAAGCCTTGCACGTCCTGATGATGAAAACAAAAAACTGGAAAACTCTTTTGATGTTATGGATCGTCACATTTGCCTTTTCTCTGTTAGGTTTGTAGTTGACATTAATTATCATTGATAGTATAGACTGCTTTATTTGCACAGTTTCCGAAATGATCCCGACCTCGAAATATGCTGCTACCTCCCCTGAATTGCTTGCCATCCAAAGGACGCGAGAATAATTAGAGAACATGGTCATTTACATTGTTCTATGCCCTATACCAAAAGCTTTCCACGCGCATTCGTGTTTTTCATAACGCGCGACGCGTGACGCGAGAAAAAAACCATGTGGTGTACCCAAGATACGTTTTAGTGATTTTTTCTCGCGAAACCAATTTAGAATTTCGTATCAGTTCCTCAGTTTTGTAGAAACCCAATATACATGTAAAGACCCATATGTCAGAAACAAACAATGTTGTAATAAATGAACTGTGTCAATAATATGACAACAGGCAATTAATAGTTATTTTCTCGATCAGTTTCTTTTGTGAAATGAAAAAATGATCCTCGGATTATGGACACAATTGTTGTAATTGCGAATTTCCTTAATAAATTTAATGGGTTTCAAGGCGATAAAAAACTTCTCTTGCCGCAGTGTGATGCTACATCAACATAGTTATGGAAGCCGCGTATGTTCGGAGTGGTCTGTTTTTGTGAGCACATTTCCTCATATGCAAGGATGCATTGCGGTTAAACTGTATTGCCACAATTGACTCGCATCGTACTTACTACTTTTATCTTTGAATTGGAAAACACAAGACTGTTCACAATCTCAAACTGTCCGAAAATGTTCCAGCAGTATTCAATCCATTACTATTAGAACCGAGAAACAGAACTGGACTACTTTGGCAGAAATATCGATTCCTATTCCAATTCACGAGACTAGCATTTGCAGTATAAGGATGAGGAGGTTGCTACTTCAAGGCCCAAAGCATATTCCCCGTACTGATTATTTTAACATCTACGACTGTTTCCCTTTTTGTTCCTAATAGACTATATAGCATCAAATCTGTCACAGCGATTTGCTGTGTTCTTAGTTGCCTCGTAGTATGAATCCAGATATATGTTAGCGCTTTGTAATTTATTTATGACCCAATTTACTTGTGCAATGTCCTCAAGATTAGAGTCAACTTTCGTCCTTTTTTAAGCTTCCTCAACTTCTGCAAAACATCCGAGGCATAAGGAAATGAAGAGGGGGAATCTTGGTTTCCGTCCGGTGCATTTTGCTGCTGTTGGCCTTCCTTTGGGTGACACTCCAACATCTAATAACGGAGGACCAAAGACAGGAGCCTTTAAAATTGATGACTCCGGAGTTGTTGGTATGTCGTGATATGTGATACTTTTCATTTATGTTACACAGAGACTGCATCATTCATTCATCTACTTACACTTGGATTTTTCTACCTTTAAGAGTGTCTTAAAGTATTAAATAAACACTACCATTGGAAATGAATGCAAAAGAGCTTTTTTTGAATTGCTAGACTTCATCAACATCGATACACAATAAAATTTAAACTGCAAAAACACAACTAAATGTTTGTCTTTAAGGGTGAGATGGTTCTACGCTTATTTTAAATGACCGTGTATTGGTTTCTGATAAAGTTTAATTACATTTATAGCCCAAATCCAGCGGGAAAGAATGTTGAAACTCCTGAGAGCATGAGAGAGTCTGAGAGCGCACGAGAGTCTCAGGCCAAACGTAAGCGTCTTGTTTGGACTGGCCTTTACTGTTAAACTATTAATTTACTCTTTTAGTTTCGGGATTTCTTTATAAAAAAGGACCCCACATGATATAGTTATTCCCAATTTTTCGTTGAGACGTTTTTACTTTAGAAGGGGAATGCAAAAAGAGGATTAGCCGAAAGAACACAAATTCTGATAAATAAATTAATATTTATATGCTAGCTGTCAATTCTTCAGTTGAACCTACTTATGAACCAAGCGACAAAAACACCTAAGTTTATTTTTTCTTTTAATTAGGTGCGGGGGTGTATGAAATCGAGCCAGATGGTGTCGACATTGATCTCAATTTAAAAATATCCACTAACGGACAAGGCAAGCCTGGAGGTGGTGCCGGTGGTGGTCCTGAAGTAGGTGGGAGCCCTGGGGTAGGCGGAGGACCGGGAGCAGGCGGAGGACCGGGAGCAAGTGGAGGACAGGGAGCAGGCGGAGTGCCCCCGTCCACACCACCACCAGCAACAAAAGCACCTAATCCTGCACTCTGTCCGGTACCCTGTTCACAGACAAAGCCATCTCAAGGTCCTGGAGGATCCTCTCAACCCGGGTCTCCTGCTATATCCCCTGGGGGAGGCGCTGGAGCAAGTGCTACGACTAATTTGCCTACTGCTGTGGCTGGAGGACCCACAACTGCGACACCACCTGTGGGTGGTGTCACTCCCTCTCAAGGGCCTGGTGGCATTAGACCTCAACCTACAACTGGATCAGGGACTGCCACCACTGCACCACCAGGTGGTGGACCAGGGGCTGCCACCACGGCACCACCAGGTGCTGGGGGCGGAGGTAATATTCGTTCTACTTGAGCGCTTTCTATCGAAAACAGTTAACACTTTTACATAAGGCAAAATGCCAAGTCAATATGGGCGTTCGTTTGTTAGTGTTTTTCGTTATCTCTTTGGAAATGTAGTCGTATTTTGTATAGTTCGTCACTCGATACGTCGCCAGTTCAGTATGCTAAGGTTTTTTAATTTCATTTTTTCGTTAATGTATTTTCATCGTTATCAGCACCACTACCAGCACCATCATTATCACCATCATCATCATCATCATCATCATCATCATCATCATCATCATTACCATCATCATCATTATTATTGTGATAACATGGTTATATTCATCTTTAGAGAGGTAAACTCTGATACGCCTCAAAAGAGAAACAACAAATGTTGGAAAAAAAATCTGATGCCCTGAGCAGGCCGGATTGAACCTACAACACCCTGATTTCATGGCAGGAACTACAACCTACTGAGCTAACGAGCCAACCATATCATTATCATTATCACCATTGTGATCATCATCATCGCCATCCTTATCTTCTAAATCATTGTAGCTCATCATCGTCATCATCATCGTCATTGTTGTCAGCGTCGTCCGTCGTTGTAGTCTTCGTCTTTGCCATCGCCTTCGTGTTCAGGTCGAGCGATGATTCTAATGTTTACTACTTAACCCTCGGATGTACAGGGAGGGGGGGGGGGGGGGGGGGGGGGGTGGGGTGGGGTGGGGTGGGTGCCATCGCCTCCTAAAGTTTTTCTAAAAACCTTTTCAATAGCATTAATTGTTAGCTCATCAATTCTTAAGTAGCCATTCGTTTATCTTTGACACACATTTTGGTAAAAGTTGGCAACAATCGTTTGCTATGGTAGCAAGATATGACGTCATAAGTGACACGAGGAATAAAAATGCGTGTTTTTCACCTTTTTTGGTGAAAAAAAAAAGCATATGAAACGCTACCAAAAGCAGCAACATGTTTAAATATATATTTTACAATTATAAAACGATACCAAAAGCAGCAAAATGTTCAATTATATATATTTTCAACTCTTTCAAATAATATTTGCAATTTCCGCATTTTTCCGATAAATTTGAATTTTCAATATAATTTTCAGTATAATCCAAGATGGCGGCTATCTACGTGATGACGTCACGGACCCCAGTAATGCCATAATCCATTGTAGAGCACATCACAGGCTATCTATTAGCGGTGAATATTTTTAACATAAAAAAAATTCAAGGAAGGGGTTGCAACAACCCTCCTCCCTTCTTACCAAGGTTGGGGTATAAGTTTTCGTGTACGTCCGAGGGTTAAACAAATAATGCGTTATAATAATACGTTGTTCCTCTTGGGGAGTGACTCGAACATTAACTCAAAGGAATAACGAGGCCTCTGGGACTGGTTATTAGTTCTGCTGATCGTCGAGGATATAGCACCCGCCATGGGATCGATATATTGTAAGTTCCATCATCATCATCATCATCAAAAGCTTCTTTCAAATAATCACCTAATCAATCAAATAATCATCCTCATCTTCCAAATCATTATATATTATAATCATCATCATCGTCGTCGGCGTCGTCGTCGTCCATCGTTGTAATCTTCTTCTTTGCAATCGTCTTCGTGTCCAGGTCAAGCGATGATTTTAATGTTTACTACTTAAACATATAACGGATTGATTACGTTGTTCCTCTAGGTGGATCACCATTTGAACAGGAAGGATTGAAAACACACAACAAATTTCGTCAAGTGCATGGTGTTCCAGCAATGACACTTAACGCTGAGATGAGTGCTCAAGCCGCTGCTTATGCACAAAAGATCGCTCGGCAAGGGCAACTACAACACGCAAGCAGCCAGGAAAGAAACGGCGATGGAGAAAACTTGTCCATGGGTTGTGACCAAGATGGCCAGACAGCAGAAGAAGCTACAACAAATTGGTGAGTAACAAAAGTAAAACGAAATAAAATATAGAAGTTATATAAAAGTGATCCATCTAAAAGTGATGAAAAACGGTAAAAAAGTATTTTTAACCCTATTCAGACCGGGCTTTTACAAAGATTCCTGGAACCTTTTCTAGTTCTTTGGCAATCCAACAACATTTAAATCTATTTCTTCAAGTAATTTGCTTCCTCTGAATGTTCATTTCGGAAGAGGATGGCCGCGATATATGTCACGCCAATCGGTTCTCCTCTTTATGAATCATTTTATCTTTGTTCGGGGACCGTACAATCAAGTCATGGAAAGCATGCGTAGAAACGCGACAGTCCGTCATTTCACGGAATAGGCAATGCATCTAAAGAACAAACATTTTGTCCTTGGTAAACCATGCTACCTAAATACTATGATCACCCAATACCAGCTACTATCTTTTTGTCCCCAACGGTAGATTATATGTTCATTTCATATATTGATTACATGTTTTAAATGAAGGTACAACGAAGTATGCAGCCCAGGATATACGTTTGGTCAACCCAATGGCAGGTCAGGAACTGGTCATTTTACGCAAGTTGTTTGGAAAGAAAGTACTGAGCTAGGAATCGGAAAGGCTGACGTTGACAAAGATGGTATGAAGTGTACTTACATTGTGGGACGCTACAGACCCGCTGGTAACATGATGGGAGACCACGCCAACAATGTTCTCCAAGGCTCTTTCAATAAAGCCCAGGCTTGCGCAGCCGTACGAAGAGCAACGATTCTGAAGCACTTGGCGCCACGATCTAAGATTCATCGCGAGAAATCGTCAAAGAAAACACATCGTCTGTAAAAGGAAATAATAAATAATAAAACGGACAGCGTCCGAGTCGGAAACATAAAATGTGTCAGTATTAACAGGGTACTTTTAGTAACAAGTTAGGTAATTTTAGAGAAAAACGTATGGACGTCAACCCGTCGGTGACAGAGAGAACTGTTCGTAAAAACAAGGTGTCCGTATTAAGAGGATGTCCGGGATTCGACTTTCATTTGACAAATTATTTTTTTTCCATTGCTTGAAGAAGTTCCCTACAGATCTGAATTAATTTGCAACCTTCATGTATATCTAGCTGGATTTTTGATAACTATGTCGCCTTAAGTAAGCATCCGTGAGTGTGTTCGGCCTTGGTTTGTTTTTTTCTTTGTTTTTGTTTTCTATAAAGTCCACAATATTAAAACTAAAGACTGTTGAAAGTCTTTTTGTCTCTCGCTCTCGCTCTCGCTCCCTTTTCCTCTTCTCTTGGTCTCTTCTCTGTGATTTTTTGGGCTCATCGAGGGTCATGAAAACCTTTGTTTGGCCTATATATTTTTATGTAAAAGTCGTCAATTTTAAGTGTTCAAAATTTGCTTGGTTTACAGCAGATTGTATCGTAACGTCGGTACCTTAATATACCAGGGCTATTGCACATTCATATAAAAATGACAAGGGTGCAGTGCTCATCGGAATTTTTCTAAAAAAACATCATAAAGGTAAAACTATCAGGATCTGACAAATAGTTCTTGTCATATGTTTTCGGCTCAATAACCTAAAAGGTACCGTAATAATTCTAGCGGTAGTCATCTTAGATTTCAGTTCCCTAAGCGGTACGAGTCTACGCACTTTGACCCTTTTTTTTGCCATCTACTAACTTTATTAAATTGCTGGGTTACACATTGGAGCTCTGAATTACAAGTTCATAGCTTACTACAAAAATTATTAGTGGATGTACTATAAAAATATAACGTTCAACCGTTGCCCTTTTTAAACAGCTTTCAACAGCTTTTCCATATCAGCAATTGTAATCGTCGTGCCAAGTTTTACGTGAATACATTACATTTATTTGGCATTCAAGTCATTTTTGCGTTGCAATCAAAGAATAGAACAAGGCTGATACCCGGGGGTGGTACTCCCTATAATGGGCTATATGGGGATGCTCCCCCCGAAAGGGGTACCTTTTTGAGGCTGGAGGTATATGAAAGGGAAGGGATTGCACGAGTTGAAGTATATGAAAGGGTAGGGATTTCACGAAGAATAGGAAAGGGTAGCGAAAACACGAGTTGAAGTATGAAAAACGTAGGGAAAACTGTGATTTAAGTATTATAAAAAAGTGCCTTTTAAAATATATCGAACAGACGCACGTAAAGGCTACATGAAAGGGTTACCATTTTCAATGAAAGGGGTACCTTTTCTGTCAAAAACGGTACATAAAAGGGTAAGGGTTTGGACCTCGGGGCGGAGCATCCCCGTACAAGATTTTGTTGAGTACCCCCCCCCCCCCCCCCCCCCCCCCACGGGAGCTGATACTACGTGGAACATGTTCTACATGTTCTACGTAGTATCAGCCTTGCTCTATAGTTTGATTGTATCTCTATTTATCGGCTGACTAGATTTGCTCCAGATCTTACTCACACCAGCAGAATTTTCGTTCGCGGTCCTTTGCTTCTTATTTACTCATTTTTTGCGATGCAGTTTAGCGTCTCCATTTGCGAAACAAAAAACAAGTAGTTTTCACTCAATTTGAAGACTTTTCTAAAGCGAGAATGCAAATCGGAGGTCTTTTTAATCTTTGTACTGAACAGAGACAATTACAGAGAAACTTAAGCTGTATTTCACGAATTTCTTAACTTCTTTCATTTGGCATTCTTCCGCAACATCTTATGTCTCTTGGGTTGCTCTCAACACAGGCAGCCCAACCATGGCGTGTGAGCCACATCAAATTACAGATTCGAAGCCGGTACACAGTAATGAAATGTAGGTAATAATACGATATGTCACGGAATTAAGAAGCGATAAAAAACCGAAAATATTACACGATAAAGACTTCTTGCATTTTTACCACTTTTGGTCACTCGCGCCACTATCCACTATAAAAGAACGGATAGTGGCGCGAGTGACAAAAGTGGTAAACATGTATTTAAACCGGCCACGACACACCAAGGGACAATAAAGTAAAGGTAAGAAGTCTTTATTGTGTAATACTTTCGATTTTTCCATTGCTTCTCAATTCCGTTACAAATCGTATTATTACCTATATTTCATTACTGTGTACCGGCTTCGAATCTGTAATTTGATGTGGCTCACACACCACGGCTGGGCTGCCTGTGCTCTGAAAAGGCAGAAAAAAATGTTAACGTAGCTGAAAACGATCTATAAATAACAAAGTATCCGCTTAAGATAAGTTATTTACTAGTTATGATTGAAAGTGATCGTATCATGCATGATGCTCCAAACGACTACGTTCGAGGGTAGTTTAATCGATTATAGCCTGCATAGTGTCCGCTGGACAGTGAAGAATTAGCCACTCCGATAAATACCATAATACTCTTTTATGTGCAGGCTCAGCCTCACCGGGGTGTAATTATTCAAGTATCCTTTGTTAGAATGGCACAATGGAATTCAGAGTACATGTAGGAACGCTAGGACGTAGCATTGTGTGTTCGCATACAAATGTGCACCGTATGCAAATTGCCACGAAGTTGAAGCATAGCACGTGCAGTTCCTGCTGAAAACAAAAGAAATCGGGAAAATGAGACTTACATCAAGCACCACCCAAACCTGCACTTTAAAGAGTATTATGGTATTTTTAATAGTTTCTGGAGTGGGCAATACGACTGTGGATAGTTACTGTGTTCGACTACCTTAAAACTTTTAAATCATCTCCAAATCTCAAAACTGGAAAAACGTCTTGTGTTTTAGACTAATTTCAAGACTAACAAAGCGTAAATCAAAATTAGCAAAATGTTGCAACCACTCCCCAAAGGTGGTTGGCAGTGCCACAACCCATAATATTTATCTTATCTTGTAGAGCACATCGCGGGCTATCTATTATATGTAAAATATTTCCGAAATATTTCCGAAATATTGCAACATCGCATAAACCCTTGTACCACGGTGGGGGTATAAATTTGCGTGTACGTCCGAGGGTTAAACTGTGATCGTACATGTGTTCGCTTTCGGGTATTTGACAAAAAAGGGGTTAAAGAGAGACATTTGATTCCGAGTCCATAAGAAAATAATTAATTATAAATCATTCGATAGGAATTCCTAAACGAGATTTCTAAAACAAATTTTTGTTTTATTTCATGCACACGAAGGCAAAGAATTTAGCTTCTGCAAATCAGGATGATGGTTATATATGTCGTTGAAATGGCTATCTTTTCAAACTTTATTGAATTGCTTGTCTTGCACATTGGCAAAACAAATTTACAGACGCATACAAGTTCATGTAGCTTCAAATTTACTATAAGAGCATTTTTTGTATGACCTTGAAATGATAACGCGTGAACACAACCAAAACAACAAACTATAAATAAGGAATTTAATAGGCCATTTCCGAGTTGCCTTTAGCCTCTCTATCAAAGCGAGGCTAGGTGCGAAACCTTTCATATGGAAATGAGTTTTCATTCACATGCAAATAAGTTTTATTGGTTTGGCGAACGGAGTTAAACGAGCGCGCTTTTTATGGATGCATTGTGAGCTAAAACGGAGCTATATTTTGACGTCACTCGCTTTTCAGCATTCTGATAGGTCAATCAAACAAACCTCTTTCCATATTAGGGATTTTTATGGCGGGAAAACGAACAAAGCTTGTTTTGATTCTTTAAACTACTGGCGGATAAAACAAACTCAGGGAAGCCGTTTTTCAAGGTCATAAGGTTTCCAATTTTAAAGCGATAAACCAGCTATAGCGAAGGACGAAACCAATAAGGGTGGTTTATTTCAAACTTTATTTCGTCTTTCGTTCATCGGCAAGTTAAAATCAAAGAAATTTAGTTTAAAGTAGCCCTCAACAAATTATTTCGGGAGTTTGGGGTTTACGATAACTGGCTTTGTCCATTGCTGTCAAAACAAGTCAAAGAGAACCAGTCAGATTTTACCACCTACTTGTGTTTGTTTGGGTAATCGGTACGAAAATAGCGAGCCCTGTGGATGAGTTTTAGGAGCGGGTGTTTTTTTATAAGCGTTAAGTGCAGGGGAAATTTGTGATGTTAATTTCCTGAAATTTCAGCAGAAATTGTCCTCATTCATAAAAGCGGATAAATAAGTATAAATCACTTTTAAGAAAGTCAAAATTTGTTGACAGGGACGTCACCGTTAGTGTCAGTGTGGATTACAGGTAAGATGATTGTTTGACTTGGTTAAACATCCTCCGAGGATCACGCGTTCGGCTCCCTATAACTTACGGTGTCATTAATTAAAAACTTTATATTATATACAGTTTTTAAACTACCCAATGTTTTGTTTAAGATCTATTGCGAAAAAGAACTACACCGTGTAGGCTTGTCATTAAGCATTTTATGATGAAATGTAAAACAATTTCAGTTGAATTAAATTTGTCGCCATTTTGACAAGAGCGAGTTCTCTTGTCTGTATTTTCTCAATTATTTCATAAGTAAACAACGTTGTAGCTAGAAGAGTATGGCTACAAACGTGTGTTATTGAGCTATGCACTAACTGTTTATTTAAAAATAATTTAAAAAAAAGGAAGCGTCTGACAGTTTCTGTCACTACAACATTATGGCAACGACCACATGCAGGCAGGGTGGCATTTTTTCCCGCCAACAGGTGGTGATATGGAAATTCGTGTAGTTTAAAATAATGTGATGTTTAATCTCAAGATGGCGTTCGCTATTCTCCAAGTTTTGATGTTACGGAAATTAGCGTGAAATTAAATCTCCTTTAGGTTAGGGTGTATTGCTAACTAATTATTTATCAACTCGAATATTTCATGAGGTGAAAGCAAACTCCCATCAGTTTGGATAAACCAAGTAAATTTCAATTTGTAGAAAGTTAACGCCATGAGGAAAATTATATGGATCTGCGCAGTCTTTACAATTTTTAAGATCACAAACGGACAAGGATATGGAGGTAAGATTTGCCATACTACTCTTGTTAATGTAAAAAAAACTGTAACGTCTGATTGACACCAATTCAATTTGAAAAACTGAGACATGTTTGGACCTCAAACGTGTTTGTTTTTACTCTTAATCGATGTCAAAGGTATTTACAGCTTTATCCCCCTCATACATTAGTGACTGGTATTATGTTAACAGATTCTGTAAACTGAAATTTGCTTTGTCTACCATAAAGGTAAACCAGGGTGGTATTTGATATTGTCAATGATTTAACCAAGTGTATGGTCTATATCTTTATTTGCAAATACTATACGTCAGGTGGACTGCTCATCGTCCACATTTGTGCTAAGGATGGGAAATAAGAAGACACTTGCAGGATTCAGTTAAAAGATCTCTTGAACCGCGTACGAACTAAATAAACCCAGGCCAATTGGCTATGTAGTACTAACCGAACTGAGCAAAAGTAAGGCTTTGCAAATAGGCTCTAGCCTTTTTTTCCCTAGTCGATCTTCTTTCAAACGAAATTCAACCAATATTCGCGAAATTCGAAGCAGACGAAAATTAACTAAAATTGTCCTGATACTTAGTTTTATTTGCCTAGGTTACCAGTACAACCCGCAGTATCCTTACTACAAAATGACACCCGTGTACAGCTGGTACCAGCGGGATGAAAAGCCTGCACCTGACGTAGAAATGGAGCCAAACAACCAAGGTGAATTAGTTCTGGGCCAGATAAATGCCAGATAATTGCAATATATATCTAAATAACTATGCTAAAGTCAAAAAGCAGGAGGCACAAGGTATAGCTAATCGATATTAATTGAGTTGTTTTTGGTAATAAAGTCTGTACAAGGGTGTCCTAAATTTAAATATAATAGCGTGGTACAGGGGATGAACAAATGACTGTACGCCGTGCAAAGCGACTCCCATAGATACCATTCCATATAAACCATCTGAAAGCAATGTTCACACGCATGCGTACGGCCATATCACCCGGAAAGTGGCAGCCATGGACAGCTGTTTCGTCTTTGTCAAGCCATCATCATGGCATAGACACGTGTATGTCCTATATTTCCAATACGTCGTATACTGGTGCACTATGCATGTTCGTAGCTCCGCTTTAATCGTTATACCGTAAAAAGGGGTGTGTTCCACTTGCAGAATTTGCTGTCGTAAAACTTGAAATACAGTGTCGCGTGCAATGAAATGCAATTAATAAAAGAAAGGAAATTTGTAATTTGTGCAAAACGTACGTGATTTAGCTTATAGCTGGCTTTCACATTCAACAGGTTACTTTGATGGATTTTAAGCGAAACACATTGCAAGAGTTCTTTTCCAAAAACTAAATACAGCACCAAAGTATACGGAATATAACCACTCTCGAAACATATAATTTCAACAATTAAGCGACATCCTTATATCTTTCAGATGTAACTCCATTTGAGGCTCAGGGATTATTGTATCATAATATGCATCGTCAACTACATAACACTCAACCACTTCGACTGGACCACCAGCTTAGCCTCGACGCGGCACGTTTTGCGAAACAAATCGCCCAGCGTTTGGTAATAAAACATGCTCCTATTGAAAGTCGTCCAGGCCAGTCAGAAAACATCTTTATGCGCTGTAAAGCTTTCAGCAAAGGAGTGTCAGCTTTTGAAGCTGTCAAGGAATGGTGAGTGTACTGTATGATATAATTTTTTGTAAACTCTTTAGACTTACTCACGTTCCCGAATTTTAATTGTTTATACCTTAGCAAAACCCAGTTAATAATCTGTCCATCCATCCATCCGTCCGTCCGTCCGTCCGTCCTTCCTTCCTTCCTTCCTTCCTTCCTTCCTTCCTTCCTTCCTTCCTTCCATCCTTCTTTCCTTCCTTCCTTCCTTCCTTCCTTCCTTCCTTCCTTCCTTCCTTCCTTCCTTCCTTCCTTCCTTCCTTCCTTCCTTCCTTCCTTCCTTCCTTCCTTCCTTCCTTCCTTTCTTCCACCTTTTCTCAATAAACTAATCAATCAAATCAATCAATCAAACAATCAATCAATCATTCATTCATTTAGTCAGTGAGTCCAACAAAGACAAAAATAAATGCGTAAGGACGGCTTGCTAACGATTATATTCAGTCAGTTAGTTTACAATTTTTTTTTACTTATTCCTCCAATTGGCGTTTTTTTTTTTATTTAGTGACCTTTGCTTCTTTATAATTAAATAAGAGTATACATCTAAAAATGACAGAATAATGGTGTCGATCCACTTTGTTTCAATTAGGTACTCTACGGTATGCCACTGGGATTTTGATAAACCAATGCCATTAAACGACAAGGGAAAACCGTTCAGCAGACTTGTCTGGAGTTCCGAACAGCAAATGGGAATTGGCCGAGCTACATTTCCTGTTGACAATTTTAATTGTACCGCTGTAGTTGCGCGATACAGCCCCTTTATAAACACACAAGATTACATGAACAATGTCCCAAAAGGAAAATTTATACCTACGGGATGCCAATATTTAAAGAACGATGGAAAGCAGGATTTTATTTTGCCTCCGCAACCAGGACAGGGTTGTCAGAAAATTTCTGGATTCAAAGGACAGATGCTGCAAGAAAGCTCTACTTGTACCATTAAACAGTTATTTACAATTTTTGGAGCTTCAGTTAGGAGAGGCAAACAAGGGTTTAGTGTTGTTTTATAACCATGGGATAACATAGGTTTCAAAATACATTAAATTACACGTAAGAGGACCGGGCTCGTATTCAAAGTAAGTTACCTGGTATATTTTTATTAAAAGAAAATCATTCAAATGGTTATTGTACATGCAGTGAAAAGTGAGCATTAGTTGATTTGACGATTTTGATATAACCTCCTTAGAGGCCTTTTTTCTAAAAAATTAATCCGTTCTTTACTTCGGTATAAAGTATAAATTGATTGATTGTCAAACCGACATAACATCAAACCAACGAGACCAATGACTTGAAAGCCAAACGGCGTTTGCTGCATAAGATTGCAATCACACTTTTCAGGGCAGATTCTAGACCATTTTATTAATGGCCCATTTCCGAGTTGCTCTAAGCCTCCTTTTCAAACTGGGGCAGTACGCAGCTCTTCCAAGGTCTTCTCTGATTCGCTGCGAAAACAACAGAACAAACAACACAACAATGGACCCTAGCCCTGAAAACAATAGAGCTGCGTGATACCCAGGTCCAATGAAATTAGAGGTTCTAAAGAGCTGCGTGGGATCTCTTCAAAATGAGGCCAAGTGCGAAACCATTCATATGGATATAAGTTTTATTTGCATGTGAAAGAAAATTCATATTCATATGAATGGTTTTGCACTTGGAGTCGGTTTGAAAAGGAGGCTAAGAGCAGCTCAAAAATCAGATACCACGCAGATCTTTACAACCTCTAATTTCGTTGGATCTGGATATTACGCAGCTCTATTGTTTTCAGGGCTATGGTTCATTGTTGTGTTGTTTGTTCTATTGTTTTCTCAGCAAATCAGAGAAGACCTTGTAAGAGCTGCGTACTGCTCCTCGAAAATGGGCTACTAAGGAATTTAATCCCAATTTATTTTGTTTACCAAGAAACATTGTTATCGTTCATATTTTTAGAATGTCTTGGCCATGTCACCAGGATTGTGATGGTCCGTTGTTATGATCATGGCCTAGTCAAGGCCTGTGTAAAGGAGTCACCCTTTCCCTGCACACTGACGATATGATCACAGTTGACCAAATACTTGGTTCACTCAAGAAATTATTATCTAGAACACCAGTTGGTAGATTTAAACTGATCAATGATCCAAGATCTATAACGCGTCACTGTCAAAAATCAATCCAACCATATTTATGGAGGGTGACAATAAATAGTGTATAGCGCTAATAACCCCATGGCCCTCATGCAAATACAATAAAAATGGTAAAAGGATCAGCTAAAACTATATCATATACCGATTATATGTTCTAAAAACTATTAATCAAATGATTACATTAAATGTGACTGCCTTTTAATATGGAGCTCAAGCAACCACGACGGCAACGCAAAGTGAAACGTCAAGAAAAGGAAAATTGAACCGTCGCGTGTTCACGTTCTCCACAAAACCGATAATTTGATCATAATTAACCTTGTTGTTTTCAAGGGAAATGTATCAAAATGTAAAACGCACGTGGAAAAGTATTGTTTTCGCTCATTAAAGCTATTCAGGTTTTGTGCCGTTCTCGCTGCCTTTGTTGTGTGGTTGCGTTGCTTAAGCTCACTAATACCAAAATCACAATCTTGTACATATTGTTTCATTGCTTTTAAATGAAAATCCAACAACTGAACTAGAAATATCCGACGATGGGTTGAAGGTTCGCAAACTGATGACACTAACTTTCTGCCTTCTAAATGAATGAAAACTACCTCGCTGACAACAAAATCTGCAACAAAAACAGAGGCGCTGCATACTTCGCCAGAAACGTCTACGGTAACTCTGGCATAGCAGCACATACAAACAAGGATTTATTGCGCTGTTGGCGTGGCAAAGCCAGAAAAATAATATTTCTACTTCCGGGGAGATTTTAAGATAAATATCTTTCCGGTAATACACAAAGTAATGCATAATATGGGCGGGAAACCAGCAAACCGCGAAAACAACCACGATTAAAATTAAACCTTTTATAATTCTGCGCTTCTCCTTCTCTGTCGATGTGAACCTCGCCCGGCTCACATTGCCAGGAATTTGTCTCTTCCAAAGTTTTCGAGCAATGAGGGTATATAGAAACAAGATTATAACAAGGGGGGCACAGTACAATAAAACAAATGTCACTAAGTAGTAAATGTGTCTTGATTTTTCGTTGTCAAACGGGGAAAAGAAACGAACACAATAATGAGTATCATTAAGTTTGAGGATATCATTTGCAATCATATATGGAATAGCGTAAGCCGTAGAACTAACCCAAATAACCGTTGTCATGATCTTTACGTTTCGAAGGACTCTTCCTTTCATTGGATACATGATGGCGAAAAAACGATCTAAAGAAACCAACATAACAGTAAAAATTGAAGCAGGGATAGAGACTTGGTACGAGAAATGAACGAATTTACAAGTGATTTGCCCAATAACACCACCGATCCATTTCAGTCCTATATGAAGGTATATTATGGTATAAGGCATAGCAAATACTGTAACTAGTAGGTCTGCAACGGCCATGTTGGCTATCAGCATATTTGTGACACGATTTCCCGCCTTTTTTCTCAATACAAGATGCAAACTCAGGCCATTTCCTGCCAATCCTAGTATGATTGTAACGGCATACACGCTCGTGATAACTAGTGTACTTGTGTTGCTGAAAATGTCTGTGGACTTGCTTCCTAATAAATAAAAAGGCGAAAATACAACGTTATAATTTCCCGTTAAGTAAAAAAAGAAGCATCATGGAGAAAGTGTCAAGTAACCGAATTAGGCGATATTTTATACTGTTTCGTCCGCACCAACTAACATGTAATTATATTGACTGTCAGTTATTTTCATTTTCAACTATTTATCAGAACCGTTTCTGGTCTGAAAAACCAGCCTTTACACCGATATGAATTAAAACATTTCTTACGGTCATATAAAAACTAGATGAATTCCCAGGGGAATCACTGGGATTGACCATTATAAATACCAGAAATCTATGAAGCTTTGAACAGAAACTTTAAGAATGCACAAGAACAATCTCTATGCAATATTTTCTACCATAAACTGATGATTAATGACATTAACAAGTTTCTGACTTTGTGAAATTTCAAACATTTAAAATTAAGGATAATCTTATTTTAATCCGTAGCTAGGAGTATAGAATCAGATAGCAAACCTTGATAACGACTCGAGTTGGAGCTATTCATGACTTTCACTGACGTTTTATTCTCCACAGCAAGGGCCTAATCTAAACACAAATGTAACAAATTAATCAATACATCCTCAGTCAATAGCATTGAAGAAAGACTACAACATTGTGCACTTACGAATGTGCTACCAGTTCTCTTTAGCTTAGTAACAACACCCTGTTGTTTGGCATTATGAGTGTATAATACAAATACAATGATAATATATTACACTTTACACGGGTGAGGCGTATATGAAGAAAGGTTACTTGAGACCATCAATTTTTTTAGGTGATCAATGAAATCGACGGAATTTATCTTGTAAGGCCAATGAGCTATTTCTCTTTCAAAATAAAGGAAGTCGTAATATACAGGAATGAAATTACAGCCGGCAGTTTTTATGATTTACTGTCTTATAATAAGACATTTACACGTGTTATAATTTCATTTATTTCGATTTTATGAAAATAAGAAAGAAGGAATTAGTCACACAATGGCAGTTAATAGAATTAAAAGATTTTAGTGGACTCTTAGTGACATTACTAATTATAGGTGCCTAAAAAAATAAATTCGTGTGTGATTCGTTTTAGTTTTTAGGGTCATCTAAGTCACTGTAGTCGATTCTAGATTGCAATTAATCTGAAATGACAGTTTTAAATGTGCTCTTAAATACATGACATTTCCTTTTGAGGAATGTAATTTCATTTACCCTCAAAAGGAAACAATATATATAATGGCATATGCAGGAAATAGGCTAAATCTTATTCTACCGGATAAAAGCATATTACCTATCGTTCACATTGTCTCAAATTAGTTTCGGAATCCATGCATAGACGTTGAAAACCATAACTTGCTTTCACTGTAATACTCATTCTTCATTTAATGTGCTTCTCCATCGCCGCATGGCGAACAGTCTTTTCCATTTAATGGAGATTTGTGTTGAGAAATATCGTGCACTAAGCAGACTTTTCGATGACTTTTTGATTTTGTTCTTTCATCAAACACTTCTAATACGTAGACATTGTAGTTTTGACAGCGTTATTGTTCTTTGCATAAATTTGTTGGCATTGTTGCAAACGTGTCTTGTCTTCGGTCTAACAGAGCGACGTGGCTTGTCGCTGATTGCATTAAAACTAACGCAGAAAACGCACGCAGGTAATAGCCGACTTTGAATCGGTTATTTTACAATAAGAATTGAAAGGGAATTGTCCCGGCTAACAAATCATGTTTTCATGATTATGGCAAGGAACTTGCTTTAAACTTTCTTTATTATCTTGAAATAGGAAGAAAAGAATCGCTGACAGTGATGAACGCAAAGAAATATGAACTAAAAAAAAAATGACTAAAAAGATCGAAATTCTACCAGAATGGCAATTTTGATTGATCATGACCGCCTGTCATAAAATCAAATTTGATGAACTGTAAATTACCTCCAGTTGTAATCCTTCACGTTTTCTCCAAACTACTGCTTCTGTTTTGCTCCATAAAATATCTTTATTCATTTTAATTGTATATTTCGTTGTAAATGGTTTGAACCAAGGAGTATCAGTAGTATGCATCGGGTGTACGTCTGGTTGACATTGCTGTCATTGGTCAATATAGCCATGATGTTTTTGGCTGTTGAGACTCAAGTCAGTGTTTGGTGCGTTTCGATCCGGATCGTATATACCATCAACTGACAATTCACGATTCACATGCCTCTGAAGATGACTTTCGCTCAGGTTATCGCCAACGTCAGTCGAATGTCACCAACAACAGTTGCTTCAGAACTATACTTACCGGGCAGATCCCACTCGACAGACTATATTTGCAGGGCCGTAGCCAGACTAAACTTTTTACCGAGGCAATATCAGAAAAAAATAAAACATTCTTTTATTTTTCTTATGCATAGCCTCTTAGAGAGATCCAATGCTTGTGCAGTATTTCAAAATTAATTTTATTTTTAACGAGGCACTTGCCTCGCCTCGCCTCTGCCTTGATTTGGTGATGTTTGGTGATATAAAATGGAATTTAAGTTAACAAATGTTCGTCATTTCGGTGGGACAGCGTCCCTTAAGGCAAATGTAGTGCATTCAGTTTGCCTTTATATATAAATTTATCCCTAAATTTTAATGACCTTTTAATAGCATTAGTTGAAATGAGAAAAAAAGGGAAAACGGGTGTCAAGTTTCAAGTACAAGTGTACGGTTTATCTTTTGGGAACAGGGGCAAAACAGAAGTGCATCTTGAGATATCGTAAATTTTTTACATGAAAGAAAACAGCATTGCTAAAATTTACCGAAAGCTAGTATGACGTTGCCTTGTTATTAACTTTATCATTGCTAAAATGCTGTAGTTGCTTGAAGAACCCCCGGTTCCCATTCAATTTTGGATAATAAAAAGGTAATGTCAGAACACAACAACAACAACTTGTGTCAGTTATTTTATTATTTTAACGAAATTTTTTGTCGGAGTTTAAGTTGATTAGGAAGTAGACTATGCAAGAAAGGAAGGATTTCCTATGTCAACTTGGTATGCAAGAAAAGTTGAAGTTCTTCATTTTTTTTCTGCTCATTTACACGACATATTTTTGACCACTGTATCTAAACATTGCCTTTTTTTTTACCATTTTTACAAATTGATTTAAGTTGAAAATACCATTAATAATTTCGTCTAGGGGCCTGGTCGCACTACATTCAAAAAACAAAAAAACAAAATCCCGTACAAAAATTTCCATAAATTTGAAACCGCGAACGGAAGTTTAATTAAAAAATTTGAGAACATTTTAGGGTCGCATTGTACGTCCATGCTGTCGAAAACATATGCATAATGACATAAAAACAAAAACATCCACAAAAAGCGTGTCCCTCTGGAAACGGTTTCTTTTGTTTTCCTCGATTTAATTTAAAATCAGCCTGCCCCATCCATACACTACGGCGTCTGGTTTGAAGTTTAGCCTGAATTTCCATTTTTTTTTTCAAATTTGCGAAACACCGGTCGCATTGGCAAACTTGATGTGATGACAGATTTTAGGTCTCTCTGCGTGTACCGGTACTCATTGTCTTCTATTGTTTGTGACGTATTGTATTTTTGGTCTTGTTTTGCATTTGTATTATTGTCGTTCTTTGTTCCTTTTGTTTTACGTCATCTGTGCTCCTGTAGCTCCGGTACACACAGAAAGAACCTAGATTTTTATCTTAAACAAAGACAAATTTGATCAAAATTTCCCTAGTACGACCAGGCCTTAAGATTATAAAAATAGCCCCCTTCAGTTTTGGCACATGGGCCTCTTATGAATTTATTGCGTTCGTCTGCGAACGCGATCCCAATTTCGTGTTGAATGTCCTGTATCATGTGTTGGGTGTCCTGTGCAATTATTCGAGATTTTTTTCTCATGCTTGGACATCCGATTAGCCCCCACCCCGAAGATTATTTTGTGTTTTTCAGAGGCAAATTCACGGGTGGGAACTGGTATCTACTTTGGCCTCGCTGTCATAGAGCTTACTGCCGGTCGGAGAAGGACGCTTTCATATACGCAGCTTTACTCTTTTCAACGGTCGGAAAAAGTTGAGAATTGACTGATTTTTATCACATAGCAAGTGAAATGAAGCCTGGCAGAGGTTTGACGGCAAAATCGACCACGGACATTTTAGGGTCTGTTTACGAACGCTGTCGATCCGCGTCGATCTCTACACAATTCATCGGTCTCTGTAGGCAAGTGAAATAATGGTTGCTCCTGTTTTTTTACTGTTTGGATCCAACAATTCTTACCCGTAACTTATGCCCGCATGTTTTTGCTCGCTGTTGTTGCTGTTTTCAGGTATTAAAAATATAGACGGCTGCATCGCGGTGTTCCTTTGTTTGCCTATCTTATCATTGCTATTTTACTAAATAACATTCGATTTCTTTATGATTTTGTTTAGTTTTATTGTAGATCGTGTAAGCTTATGTTTGAATCACATCATCTTAATTACATCTGTGCTGCTGTTGGTCAAATATTCAATGTTATTCGCTATATATATTTGCATGTATGTAAATGTAAACAGAAAGTAACGCAAATGTCACGCTGTTTCTTGCTTGTCACAGCAAACAAAATGTTCGCGAGTTCCTTGCACTCTCAAGTAGCGGTGAACAAAAACATTTAACATGGTGTGAATCGACATCTATACTGCTTCTTTCAATTCAGCTTTTAGCGAACATGTCGAACGCACTCTTAATCTCTGATTATTACTAGTTACGGTGCTGTGTGCCTTCACTTTAGATACCATGTCTGCCCTTTTCAAATGTGAAATGAGATAAAAGGCGTTGGTCTACAACAGAAGCATCTTCGGATCTTCCTCGGCAATCCTACGGCAATCTTCGGAATTTTTCGCGAAATGATCTGAAACGTTCGTACAACCTTCGAACAGTATTCAGAGAATTTTCAAAAATCATCGGAAATCTTCGGAAAATCGTCGGAAAATTGCTTAAAATTTTGTGAACGATAATTTATGCAAAAAAAAAACCAAACAAAACAAAATAATACATGGCTGCTTGGAGATATGACATTTCTCTTGTCGTGTTCAACTCGATATCTCACTCGATATCTCACTTGATATCTCACGAGTGAGCACTGCATACTCGTGAGATATCGAGTTGAACACGAGAAGAGATATCAGCTATGAAATGCCATATCTCCGCGCGCCCATGCATTATCTTATATTTATCAAAACTAAAGAAATTTTACGTAATCTTAACCAAGCATTTAATTGTTAATAAAACATCAGGAGTCATGGTAACAATTTTCGGTGTCAGAAACAATGACCGTAGAGCAGGGAGTTGTCGCCCTTATGACCTTAAAGTTCACTAATCAACACACTTATTCAAGGAAAATTGCGTAGCACAAAAACGCCGGCGCCAAGTTAATTACCTCATCGCTATAACAAGTTCGAGGAACGAAAGTTATCTTGTCAAGGTAAGAGAAACTCTAATTTATGTTGGTATATAGTGAATTGATAACTTTATTAGTTTAATTAAAAACTGTTTATTGAAGCTAAGAAAAGCCAGTTGTAGCCTCTTGAGATTTAATTTCGCGATTTATATACCAAATACAAATAAGACTTTTCGATTTTTAACGGAATATAAAATTGAAATTGTTTCTTAGCTTCAATAAAAATGCATGTTTTATTTCTTGGTTAAAATTGAAATAAATTGTTTTTCTTTTCTTTTGTATGTGGGACACCTCATAAAATCATTACTTATTGACAAATGTAAATTGTTTTGGGTGTCTTCGAAGATAGGTTCAATCCGCACAAGGTTATATATTAACCTTTTACAAAAACTCGTCGTATAAAATGCAACTTCGAATTCATCTTCGACAAAGAATTTTTTTATGTTAAAAGCGGGAGAGCACAATGACTGACCAAATTTTGAAATAAATATTATAATAAACTTTGAAATAATTCAATACTAGCCTAGGTTAATAATTTGTCGATCGCTTTTCATTGCCAGAGCTCCTGAAAACTTAGTAGTTCTAAGTTCATTAAATAAAGCTATTTTGCGATCCTTTCCATTGAATCCCAAAGTGTGACCATTCAAATCAAATCTTTTTAGAAGTACTTACGGTACCTGTTGCAGTTTGTTTATCAAAGTACTAATTCGACAAGGAACGTCTATTATAATAGTAACGAGTAAGGTCACGCCAGATACAGCTCGGAGAATTTGTCAGAATTTCGCTCAGAATTTGTCGGTTTTCGTGGCCAAAGTACCTGAAAGTTGGAGTCATGTTATTTAGTACTTAATACTGACTCTTTCGATTAAATTCCAAAGTGTGAGCATTCAAATTGAAGCTCCCTCGGACGTCCAAGGAGAGGCTTTGGACGTTCTAGTTGGTTACTATGGTAACGAGATATGACGTCATAAGTAGCATGTGTTCATTCCATTTCATTTTAACCCTATTCAGACTGGGGAGGGGGCTTTTCAGACCCCCCCCCCCCCCCCCCCCCGTCCAGTACAATTGTGATAACTCTTACACCGAAATAGCTATGAGGCTGAAATTTTCTGACTTTTCCTAGAATTTATCTAGGGACATTTTGGTATCCATAACATGTCAGTGTGATTAACCATGTTGCCATGGCAACCGGTTTTTGACACAGGTTTTCAAAATATTAAAATATGGTGAATTTTTTATTTTAAGATCTTGTTCTTTGACTTATCGTGCATTTTCTTACTAGAATAGTTTTTTCTTGGGACTAGTTCTTGAAAGATATCAAAAATTTTTAACATCAAATATTTGGGGGCGAGGGGTAGGTAAATTTTTGCTCACTTTTACTTATAGACAAACATTTTGTACTATTTATTAAATAACGCTTCTAAGTTCATTGTTTGCATAATAGACATTAGTTTGATACGTGTTTTATACATTCTGATCCTTTTCTCTTTTAGATAGTTTTTAAATTTAAATTTAAACAAAAAAAAAGAAAATCCAAGATGGCGGATCCAAGATGGCGGAACCAAGATGGCGGACAATAATTTCAAAATTATAGTTTTATCGCTTTTTATTGCTTTTTGTCGCTTCACAAGTGTGTCCTTGTTTGTATTTATTATGTTTTAATATTAAAGACATGATTTTGCAGTTATATTTAATATTTTAAGTATCTGGATGGAAAAATATCAAAGAAACGTCGGAAAAACAAAAAATGACGTCATTGTGACGTCATAATTGGGTGTGGCAGGTCAAAACTGGGTGTGAGGTTTCCTTGTATGGAGGTGAACATTGTGTGAAAATTTCATGGTCCTAGCCTTACTGGTTCCAGAGATATAGAGGGGGGGGGGGGGGGTCCGAGGAGCCCCCCCCCCCCCCCCCCCCAGTCACAAATTGCCTAAAAAAGCCCAGTCTGAATAGGGTTAAATGCGTGTTTTTTACCTTTTTCGATAAACAACATGTAAATGCTACCAAAAGCAGCATTTTTTCCTGATAAATTTGAATTTTTGGGGCAGTACGCAACTCTTACAAGGCCTTCTCTGATTGGCTGAGAAAACAATAGAACAAACAACACAACAATAGACCCTAGCCCTGAAAACAATAGAGCTGCATGATACCCAGGTCCAATGAAATAAGAGCTATTTTGGATGTGGTCACGGACCCCAGCCGCGCCAAATTAAACCCATAACAGTTACCTTATCTTGTGGAGCACATCACAGGCTATCTATCAGATGTAAAATATTTCCGAAATATTGTTAATAACACCGCAAAAACCCAAGGGAGGGGCTACAACCACCCCCTTGTACCACGGTGAGGGTATAAGTTTGCTTGTACGTCTGATGGTTAAGAAGTAAAAACATTATCTGCAACTGTCGCTGTTTGTTTATTGATAATATAGTGTAAAATGAAACGTAAGGTTTGGAGAGATACAATTGGAAAACAGTTTTTGGACGCAAACCTGGAAGCGCTGATTGGTGGATTTTGATTATAAATGACGTAATCGCAGTTTTTCATTTCCGGTAGAGAAATTAGAAATTAGAAATTATTAGAGAAATTACTCGTTTCTTTCTGTTCAGAATTATTTTTGTCCGGTACAGAGTAACGTTATCACTCAGTTCTTAATTCGAGTACATGAAATATTTCTGAGAATCCCAGACATTCTGACGAGTGCGTGCAGACATTCTGTGTATTAAAACAACTCGTCAATGAAAATTTCATCATTCGATGGTAAAGTTTAAATATAATAAACATGTCTTGAATGAGTTGAATCGCCATTCAATAAGCTTCTTGGTAGTTTGCCTGGGGAGGCAGCGGATTTTTGTTTTATCTTCACGAGGAGCTGTACCCATGAGCGACGAAACCATAAGCGATCGGTTGTCTATTTTGTCGCTCGGTTAAAAATAGTTTTGTCGATTTCTTCTGAATCATTGTCGTCTTTCTGATCATAATTATTTTTATCCGACTCTTTCAGTCAGTTCTGAATTCTACGGCGGGTTCGCGATCAGAGTTAACGTGAAGTGCATGTCCTGGAGTCCCAGAAATGCCAGCTGAATGACCAGCTGAATGACCAATTCGTTCGTGATTAATGAAACGTTCATGAATTATTTTTCATTGCTAGCGGCTTTCGAATTATTTTCGCAGACAGTTTTATTTGTTTTACAGCTTCTGAAGGATTTTTTTTTAACTACCACCGACCGCTGAAATTGCGTGTGTAAATAAACACGGCGAAGCGGAGCGACAAGAACTGTAAATAACTCGGAGATGGTTTTCGGCTAACTGTAACAAAACAACGTACTTTTATTTATAATGATTTTATCCGCTTTAAGGTATTGAATTGCAGAGGCTCGAAGTATGGTAATTTTAGGAGTTTATCCGTGAGACATGGCGCTCGCGAGCGACCGGGCGCCTAGATTTCATGTGTATCATCATTTGTTTACCTTGATTTTGAATTTTGACTTCCGGGGCGTGCTGATTGGTTAAAATTTGACAGTTGACAAGCTAAAGCAATCCGCGGGTTCTTGTGGGCGGCAGCCGCGATTTTGAAGGATGCGTGCAGGCTTCCCTGACCCCGCCGTCCGACTGGAAGCCTGTCCGCAGGCTATATTTTTAGTAACCCCAATAAAACTTTTACAAGTGTAATTTACAAGTGTAGCCATTGTTTTCAGCCACTGAAACAATGGCTACACTTGTAAAAGTTTTATTAAAATGACTCATGGTGACATTTTTGTTTCCCAAAGGATGATAAATATCTACATTCTACTCAAGGAGTTTATTCTGCTGTCAGCCTGGCTGACGATAGCGCAAGGAGGTAAGAAAATACCGACTAAAGTCTTGGTTAAGCCTCGTTACTATGCTTCACATAGCAGCGAGAAAATAGCAACATGTCGGACGCCCCGGCCCTCCATGTAGGTGTATTAACTGGTACCATAGAAATGTTTGGTTTTATTAATGAGGTGACGAACTCCTCGACTACAAGAATGAAATGATACCTTGAAACACCGATTACTTTAATAGGGTTACCCGATGTCTCTCTGACCCACCTTGGAATATTGTTTAATAATAAGATTACGTCCCGTGCCTTTTTGTGTGAGTCAAAATTGTGAGGGGAGGGGTGGGGTATGGGTTGGGGAATGGGGTGTCCTTGCCGGCTCTACAGTCACTAATTGTAGACTCCTTGTCCGATAGGTGGAATTCTCCACCGGTTTTGTGTATTTTAATAATAACAAGACGCTGTGGAAGCGTATACTTGGGCGTCGTTGTATTAGGCATATTGGAGAATAATTGTCTTGGGAATCTGCATGCACGTTATTTCACGGTTTGATGATAGGGAGTATTCGGATAGTGTGAGCAGTCTAACAAAGAAGCGCGTTAACCGTCAAAACAAGAAGACACAGTACACTTTAATAGCGTGCGAGATCGCACGTAAATTATTAAAGTAGCGTGTCAACTGTGTCAAAAGATGACATGCTGAAAAATACAAATCGATGCCTACTTTGTACTTACCGTTGAAAAAAAGGCCGTATGTCAGAGTTTCCCGATGGTTGTTATTGGTTTTAGCTAAATCTTGTAACTAGCTGGTCTGTGTTTCTGACACTTTTGAAGTGAATGCAAATGTAGCCGCAAAGTGGCCTTTCGAAGCCATGATGTAATTGCCTGGTCCGGACCCGAGATCAAAACAACTTTTCCAATTGAAAGTTTTGCTGGAAGTATTCCCGCCGCTATTATAATAAAGTTTGAATGAAACTTATAACTTTAATCAAAGTTAACGACAGAAGTGATAATTTAGGAGGAGAGAAACAAATTTAGCCCTTTGAAACATATTTTTGCAGTTGAGGTAAAAATGTTGCAATTTGCATAATGTGAAAGTAATTTGAAACCTTTCCAGTAACGCATAACGCAGCTGTTTCATAAAACATCTCGCAATCAGTCACACGAAAATATATCCAGTTTTTATTCCTCTGTATCCGAAACACAGAAAAGAATATTAAATGAAAAAGTGATCGCTTTAAGGTTATTTTCGCCCGAGAAACATTCACTAGCGGAAGCAAAACTCGCAAGTAACGTCTCGCAAGACAACGCGTGCATTGTTTACATCTTCTCTCGGCGGTGAATTTTTGCACCCAAAGTTTCAGTTGGCTGTTCTGTTCCTTCAACTTCACGAAATAAAAATTAATGAAAGGCAAACAACCGAAAGAAGTGAAATTAATTGGGATTCCTACCACGCTTATATTTCTTCCTTCGCTGTCCACTGTTCACTTCTTATTAAATAAGCGCTAGGTTTGTATTCGTCTAAATTATCTTCTTCATGTTCGTTTGAACATGTTTTAGCGGCTTTCCGTCATGAAGGTATCGTAGAATTAATAGCGAGTGTCAAATACTTTCGCAGTGTCTTCTTGAGTAATTTCTTTACGCATATTGAATATGAAACTGTTAGATGCAACAGAGAAAACACGACTCGCACTTTGTGACGTTCGCCTCGCATCAACAAACAACAGGTGTACTCCACCGCGGTTAAACGAGAGAAATTTGCAAAAGTTAACCAAAGTACTTCAAAGTTAAGGTTGTCATTTTCACTGTTTATTAAAAGTTTCATATATTGACAATACACTTTCAACTCACTAAACGTTTTGAAAGTTTACTAAAAAAAGTTCTAAGCGTTTGAAAACTATGAACCGCAGAACTGTTGGCGCCATTTGCCAACACAATTGTGCTCAGGCACGAAGCGTTTTGATCAGTTTTCAACGATGGAAAAGAAGCTCGTTATTTTGAGCCGGAAAGATGAAAAGATAGTTACATAAACTAATTATTTTATACATCCTTGCCCACGTTTCCACTTAATACTAAATGAATCCCACCAAATAAAACGAAAAACGCCTCGGACGTGTGACCGCGGTGAAGGTTTGAACAATCCCGCCATCCCCAGAGTTGCGCAATACTGCACATTTGTCGACGACCAAACTGCATTTTAATACTTGGTCGCTCCGCCCAAGTAACAAGAAGTGCTACTAGATGGCAGAGGAATGTAGCAATCCTTGACTTTAAAAGCAAATAATTGAATTTAAGCCTATCAAAAAAAGAGACGAATGTTTACATTGAAATTCCGTAAAATAAGTTATTATTCTTCCTCTGTATTTGAAAGCGAACGGGAATATTGCTTATACTTTGTTTCTGCATATAAAAATATATCTCAATTTTAAGATCTCTGTGAATTCGTAGGGGCGCATAAATTCTCAAATATAAATTCTCTCAAATTCTTTTTTATAATCGTGGTCAGTCAAAGTCGGTCATATAAGGCTTTTCTAGTTAACCGAGACACGAGGGGGGAGGGGGGATGGGGGTAAGCTTCACCTTCAGGTATCAGTATATATGGTTTGACGATCTTTAGTTTTCGTGATTTTACGCACTCGCGTTATATGTTAACCCCAATAACCTATACATGTTCTAAAATATTGTTTATAATAAGCGTACAATCGCTCTATATCTTTGTAAATTTCGAACGAAAAAAGAAATCTCTAAGAAATATCAAAGAAAAAATCCAGATTCACCACTTAGCCTAAATCTGGTTCGTTTTCACGTGTGAGTTAACAGAGCATTATAATTAATGCCGGAAATGTTTCCTCACATGTTGTCGTCGATTTCTCGAATGTGGTTTCATTTTTTTTTCTATCCCCTTCTGAAGTTTGTAGATTTTGGCACGGACTCATCTGTCTATAAAAAAGATCCTAACTTTGAAAAGGAGCCGAAATTTAACAAAACGACACCGTTTTGCGAGCCAATTATCATTTCTGCCAAATATCAGCTTACCGTAATTGGTTAAAAGGAGCGCGTAAACGAACGAGTTTTAGGCTTAGTGATGAAGCTCGCTTCTTTCATTAATACTTCTGAGAGTTTTTTTTTTGAAATTCAGAAAAACATAGAGAGATTCTACATTAAGCTTTCAGAAAATGTATAGGTTGTTGGGTTTTTTTCGTAATAACGCGATCGCACCAAAAATAGAGATTGTCCAACCAACTACACTGATACCTTAATTATCTCATCTGTTCCAGCTGTTATTAAGGTATCGGATGGCACTTTTAACATAACTGGCAACGGAGTGGATGGTGAAGGAACCTTCACAATTGCTAATGGTACAGCAGAGATTGGTCTTCACATGGTTGTGGGACAAGTAGGTCTGGCGACAGGTATCATGCCAATTGCACCCATGCCAGCTGCACCCATGCCAGCTGCACCCATGCCCGTGGCAGCTGCGGACAAGGGGGAAGCTGTAAACACGCTAAAAACAACTGATCAAAGTGATCACACCGAGACAGAAATCATCTTTACTCAAGAGGGTAAGTCTCACCTTATTAGTTTTGTAGTTTACTAGGGTAATCTGAACGAAAACAATGTGATGATGATGATAACTTTGAAGTTCATTAGGCCTCTTGCAAGATTATACTAATCTAAAACATTACAACCAAAAATAAATAAATACTAACTAATTCTAATTTACATTTGTATATTTACAATAGATCTAACAGCGTTCTTAAAATTATTAAGTGACTTCATTGTACGTATTGTACCCGGAAGTGAATTCCAAAGTTTTGAAGCAGTGAAGACCACTGACTTAGTCTCATCTGTCTCATAACGGGTGGTGTTTACTTTTAGGATGACGTGAGAACTTGAGTTATCTAGCTATATCTTGCTGAACTTCATGGTCCGCGATGACAGTTGTGTTTTAATTGGGTTAGAAAAAATGTTATATCGCTAAGGAGAAGCGCTTACAATTTGACCAAATTAGAGTGCGCTTGGAGATGTATTGTTTGTAAAAGAACACTGTTTTGCATTTCCTTTTTCATCTTGAGCTTTATGTTCCAATAATTTGTTGCACCGTTTCAAACTCCAGATCTCATTATGCTATTACAGGTATGTTCAAAGGACATTATATTTACTTTCATGTTATATGCCTTACCTAAGTTTTGCGCTTTAACTCAGGCATTTGAACAGCAATTAAAGCTAAAAGTAATGTGTTTACTTCAGATGAAGACTTTTTGGATCAAATGTTGGAAGAACATAACAAGTTGCGAGCTATTCATCTTTCTCCGCCTTTAAAGAAGAATAGAAATATTTCACTTCAAGCCAAAGCATTAGCCATTCAGCTGGCAGCAGAAGCTAACCTGAGGCATTCGGACAAAGCCCTTCGCCCTGATCAGGGAGAGAATTTGGCCATGGGATGCACCTCTTCTGGGCCAGGAATCACAGCTAAAGACGCCGCGAAGGAATGGTGAGTACTTTACTTAACTGTTTTTTTTTTTACTTAATGTTGTCCAAAGAAACAATACTTGAATGGACAATAACCAATCACACGATACTTGATAATTTATCGTGGAATTTACAATCACTTTTTAAAATGAAACTAATTTCAAATTTGAACTCCTGCCTGGCCTGTTTAACTTAATAGACCATATTTGTTTTCTCGGTATTGAACTGGAACTAGCTTGCAATTGAGGCTCATGCAGGGGAACATCATTAAAAAAATTGCATGCAAAAATTGTCCCACATGAGCCTCGACTGTAGGTCCAGGTCAATACCGAGAATACGCGAATATGGTATATTTGGTGTGCCAGGATCTATAGACACTACTAATATATTTTCATTAACTAGTTTTACTATTTTCTGATTATTTAATAACCTAAATAGTAATATGTTACTCGTTTGGGAGCAGTGAAAACAAAATGGTGGAATCAGGCTCCCTCCATCTTCATGGTCCTGGAGTCGACGCCATGTATGAGCTGCTTTTGTTGTTGGAGCTCGTACCCGCTCCGAAGATTTATCTCCGGGTGTTCAGTATTTCTCAATTCACGAAAAGCAACATTTCCAAGTTCCAATTCGATCAAAAACAGCGGAAGGAAGAAGCACTCGGGATTTCTACTGTACTAAACTACAGTCAACTATATCTTAAGCGACCACCCTAGGTGCAGGATGGTTGCTTAAGATAAAATCAAGACAAATAGTATTTGACTGAGAAACAAAACGCTTACGGGAAGTGGTCGCTAAAGGGAGTGGTCGTTAAGAGAGAGTTGACTGCATTTTAAAAGAATTGATCTCCGGGTGCTCATTTCTTCCTCCAACAAACATTTTCAAGTTCCAATTCGATCCAAAACAGTGGAAGTAAGAGTCACTTTGGATTTTCTCCGCAGACTTCTGCAACTCCCATTTAAAGATAATTTATTATACAATTTTTCATTCCAGGTATGATGAAGTATGCAGCCACAATTTCTACGATCAAGCCTATCAAGACAAATCTGGCCACTTCTCTCAGCTGGTATGGAATGCCACGCGTGAGTTGGGCGTGGGCAAGGCCATTGGCACAAAATTTGGCATGAACTGTACTTTCATCGTGGCTCGTTACATGCCGCTTGGCAACATTGGGTCCGAGTTCGCTTCTGATGTCAGCAAAGGAAACTTCGACTCATCTTACTGCAGTCACGTGCAGCGTGATACGTTGCCTCGATCGGATTACGTGAAGTCGAAGATAGCGTTAAGAAAGAGCAGATACAGAACCAAGATACCACACCGACCAAATATTGTAGTCTTGTAAACGTAAAACTATACTTTACTTTTTAATTCGATCAAGTTGCAATAATTAAGATTAAACATTTTGCCTTGGAATAACATCGTCGCCGTGACCAATTTAGTTACAGAACTGACGTCAATCCGACTAATATCAGTAATTGTATGTTAAATTTGAACGATACTTCTTATTGTTGCACTGCATTTCGTACCGATCATATTTTGTTTTGGCGTATAAAGTCGACCATTTTTTTTAGATTTTCATCGGATTTAGTAGAAGAAATGTGTAAGTTTTAGTATAAAATATATCAATAGTAAACTTAGTTTAAGTATTCGCATTTCATCCTTTGGTCGTGTACACTTGAAATCTTAACAGGTGTTAACCGTTATTTGTTATTTAGTGTTGTGCCAGAAGAAACCTAATAAAAGGTTCTCATAACTGCCGATGTATTTCATCGTAAACGTTGTATTTGTGATTGTGTGCATTAAAAACTGGAAAACGACTCAATCTATATTTGCGACCAGCAATAGAGCATCTGTCGAATGAACAGACCTTAAAAATTTTGCTTCGTTGGGGGACACCCAAAGAGGAATGTTTAGGAAACGCTTGGAATGGCATTGTACTGTTTTTTTTTTTTTCCATATCATTTTATTGCCCTTACAGGGAACCCAACAAGGAATGTTAAAGAAAACGCTTAGAATGGCGTTCTATTGTTCTTCCATATCATCTTAGTGCCTTTAAAGGGAACCCAACGAGAAATGTTAAAGAAAACGCTTGGAATGGCGTTGTATTGTTTTTTTTTTTTCATATCATGGAAGTGCCCTTAAAGGAAACTATGTCAAAGCTAACACAGTTTGAAACATTTCAACGGCAGAAAAAGTATTCTTATCCTCGAATTTAGCTGACCCTATTTTCAGTCATACCTAAAACGACAATCTTTTGTCCCTCCGAAACAACATTATTTTTTTCCGTTTGAGGCGACAAACATCTTAGATTACGTCGTATACCATGTATATGTTGCAGTTAATTTTTTATTTCAGGTAATTTTTGTTTTTTCTTTGTTTCAAATTCATTAGCAGATATTACCATACCCAAAAACAATGGAAAAATAAAAATTACCCGAGATAAAAAATTAACTACAACATATACACAACAGTGCAATTTAAATGCTAATTCCATAATACGGAACCGACACCTGCCCCTAGCCTCCCCAACTCCCCTTCCCCTCTCTCCACAGTGGGGTATAATCACTCTGCTTCAAACGCCTGGCAGGAGTAATTTCCAAACTGATCCCTTTATAACATAGCTAGGAAAGTCGCCCAATCTAATTCAATAGCGCGAAAGTGCATCCATAACTCAACATACGCACGCCCGTGCGTATAGTCAATTTTTTATCATAGAAATGACGTGTGTAAATGCCACTGAGCATAATTTTTCTCGCTCACTCATTTGCTGACTCCTTTTCAACGCGTTTTTAAATCGTAAATATCCAGGTGGAAGCAAACGTCTACACAAATCAAACCTCAAATATTAATTTATTGCCATTGACTGTGTGAATATGCCAAAAAACTTAGCTTTTTAATGTAAGTTTTTTATTTTGGCGGCGCGATGTTTACAAGTTTACTCGTGACCACGCTGCGCTAAAATTTCACAAACCGCGGTTTTCTACGGAAATTAACCTATAAAACGACAGACAACATAAAATATGGCAGTAACATGGTAGAGAATCGTGTCTGTTAAGACTTCAATTCAGAATTGAAAAACCAACTGAACAAGCATGCGAGTGAACAGAGCGAAAAGCTATCCGATTTGAAAAATACTACAATCAAGGCAGTCTTACAAAAATTAATACATTTGGAGTCCACACAAATAAACGTTAAACAAAAAAAACGTTACCTGCACTCAATATAGCTTTTTAGTCCCTTCCTTTAGCACCCAGCTTTCCAGAAAATTAAGCGAGTTGAATTGTTCTTGTTGTTGTTTTGACATGGACCATTCGCTAAAGAACCCGCCTTTTTAGTCCACACATTTCAAGTCCGAAGTCAATTCATACTGAAAGCATAAGTTGTTCTCTCTTCAATCAACAACGGCTTTTGGGCTGCACAGCGGGTGATATTTGTCGATTGATTAGTATCGACTTTTATCGACAACGATCGATTTTTATCGACTATCGGAATTATCGATATGTAACGTCCTGTATATATCCACAGACGAGGCACATACGTCATCAGCTGCTTCAGTGACCCTGCATTCTTACGCAATTGAGTATATCATATTGTTGCTAGAAAAAAAAAAGACGACAACTGAAAAGCGTAACTGCATTACTCAATACTAAGGCGGAAAATAAGAGAAGATCCCTACCAATTTCCAGCAAAGATGTCGTTGGATATGAATGCTAATACAGCAAGTAAGCGCTCAGAGCCGACTCTTCACAATTAATTTGCTACGCGAATCCCTGCGTCGAAGAATAGAAAATACTGAGTTAGATTTCTCTGGAGAGAAAAAAATGTCTCCAATAAAACGACAAGATAACAGAAAGGCGTCTTACCCCCGTGGGGGGGGGGGGGGGGGGACTCCCATATAAAAATGACGGGGGTGCTGGTCGGAAATTTTCGAAAAACACCCTAAAAGGTACCAGAATCTCGTTTGATGGGTGTGGCTTAAAATAATTTTTACCCCCAAGAGGTACCAATTCTTAAACAACACATGTCATATTCTGTCATATTTTTTCGGCTCATACCCTAAAAGGTACCGCGATAATTCTAATGGTGGTCATTTTAGATTTTAGTACCCCAAGCGGTACCAATCTACAAATTTTGACCCCTAAAAGGTACGACGAGCACCCCCGTCATTTTTATATGGGAGTCCTTTCGAGGAATACATTCCAAACTAGTCGTGTTAAACCGAGGAACGTTTCGCAAGTTTTTAAAGGTTTATTTTATTCAGTTGAAGACGCGTTAAGTTGTAAATTACATATTATGTCGATTTAATTTGCATATAATTCAAACTCTAGTTCCTATTGGTTCATTCACAGAACGTTTCTCTGCTTTTTGAGAAACTTTCTGAAAATTCAGATACTTTCTGGTTACCGTGTCGGAACCGTGACAATATTAGCCGTTTTCGCGGTTGAATGCTTGGTTGATTCTGATTGGTTGATTACTAGAAACTTTCTGAGATTTTAGGAAGTATCGCCAATTTCAGATTTCCGCTCCACTGCGCAGTAAACAACATGACCAAAAACCATTAGGTTTATTTTGGCGGTTTCGGCCGATCACCGGGAACTATAACAATACGGTTACACTACAACCTCTTATTACATCCGGGTATGCGATACGTAACATGATACAGAGCTGAGCGACAGTTTACAAAGATAGTACTGTCAGACGAAGGCCAGAAAAAACCTGCGGATAAAAAACTCCAGTGGGGAAAAAAATCGACAGGAAATCTGGGTAGGAACGGGGTTACCATGGCTCAAGCTCTAAATAGCCCATGCCCATCCTACAAAACTACACGAGGGACGACATACTTAAAAATAAAGTAAATAGATAGATAGATAGATAGAAACTTTATTTAAGTGTCAAAAGACCTTATAGCCTGGGTAAACCCATACTAATTTGGGGACACATAAAAAAGTATAAAATATCTAATATTAATCTAAAACCTAAAATAAATAAAGAAAATAAAATAAAAATAACTTTAGCTAAACTGAGATGTCGGCCTAGAATGATATCCCACGTGATATTCATCTCTTATATTGCCCTCCCTCATGCACATGCTCATTCCACTGGGCTAGCCCCAGTCCACAGTCCTCAGTCTCGTGCCGCAGAAATATTTCATTTCCGGCTAATTCGTATTCACTCAAACGCCAGAAATTCCATATATTTTCGCAAAAACGCGATAATTTCTCATTCCAGATTGTTTTGATGTACTCCATTTATCTTTGAAGTAGTGTTGGATGCACTTAGGAAGTTTGGAGAGCACTCGAGAAGCTAGAGTTGCTCTCGACTATCGCTTCGAGCAACTCTTAATACGCTTCTATCGTGCTCTCCAAACTTCCCGCGTGCATCCATAACTCGATAGATGCACGCTAATCATGAACCAATTCTTAGTTATTGTCTTACGACTATGGATGACTGTGAGTATGTCCGTACCCTTTCATCTGAGCTTTTTCAGACAAGTTCAATGGTAAATGATTGGTCTTGGCCAATGGCGACCGCAATAAGAACCACATACCTCTGAACAATTCAATGCGATTTAATCAAGAGAGTGTTCACAAATAACATGCTCTTTGAAGTGGCAAATTGTTTGTAGTGCACACTAAAAGAAACAAAATAAAATTTCGTTTAAAACAGGTCCCAAAACGCTCATGTCCCAAAATTAGTCTAATATTGAAAAGGTTGAACAGATCCTTTACCAACGCTTCCTAAATTTACCATCTTCTGAGGATGGAACGTATCAAGACAATGTTCATGCAAATTGTAAATGACCGGAGTTTTTACATTACTTAGCACTTGAACCGATAACAAGGTAGCTCCGAGTGTCCCACCGATACAAAGAGAATATCAATGTACAAAGAACAAAGACCAACAAAGTCATTGGTGACATTTTACTGTAAGACTAAGCTTCGATGTTTTCTGACTCAGTTTCGGTAACGATAACGAAGCATCAGCCCAGTATCAATGTTTCATATAAAGACGGTGAATAGAAGAATATGATCGAGAGTATTTGGTCAAAACATCGAATAACGTGTTATTTATTTTTAATTTGGCGCTGTTGTTTGTACTAATTCACTGCTACAGGGTAACACTATTGTTTTCGACTTGTGTACCTGCAACTGCCAAATACTGCGTAAATTAGCCGCAGGGGTATTCCGTTCAGTCGAATCCACCAAAATAACGCAATTTTTTAGTCTTATTACACTATACCAAGCAACTAAAATGGAAACATTTCAGAAGAAAAGTGAACTGACAAATGAAATAGGCAATGAGAAGCTTTTTACAACTGTCAACGACACTGACCTCTTTGCTGACCTTAGAAGGGGATTGGTCGACCTTGTAAACTTGTGGCTAACAGCGGCTTCCAGAAACGACAACTGCTGGCGGTGAAACATTGAAGGGAAGAGGACAATCGATATCTGCTTATAAGGTAGGATGTCATAGCGGAATATTTTTGATAAAATCAAACTCATTATTCTATACTCTGGACGGTCATAAATTACGGAATCTAATTTTGCAATTTGTTTAGTAAAATTTACAAAATTATTTACAGCAATGCATTGCTTTGAAAGTGCGTGGTGAACAAAACAGTTTAACGTCCTCCAATGCTTTTGTTTGAGCGAGTAATGTAACTATCCTCGTCTGAAAGCAAAGTGATGTTTTAGTGGTCTAAAATATAAGTGCACTCCTTTCAATCGGCCGCTAGTTTTCAATTTTACCTGTTAGACCCAGATAGACAAAAGAATAATCTCATAGGATTAAGTAAATGACTGTAAATTAATTACTCTATATATAACAAGCTATAACTCAAATTAAGTAAGCTTCTTTAACGCTCTTGAATTTTACTTAGATTGAGTGTTTTAGAGTTATAACCATATTAAAACTCTTTGGATACATAGAGGGCTGTTGGTAAAAAGAAATTTCATAAAGGCCGATTTACACAGCACAACTTATCGTAATCCATGCAACCTGCTCACGTCATACGAACGACATGAATCGCGTCGTCTAAATCAGCCTATACAACTCGCTCACAACTGGTGCATGCGACACGAAAAAAGTTGTAGGATTTTGAAACATGTTTTAAAACCCCACGATAATC
>JAJLRJ010000002.1:47095370-47110370 GCA_024195265.1 Dendrophyllia cribrosa | reverse complement strand
TTCATTTTCTCCAAACAATGGACCTAGCATGTCACGACCTCCAAGTAACGAGCATAGTACACCACCTCCTTCTAGCAATGAGGCAGCTAATCCAACTCCGGACGTCACTCTGACACCGGAAGGTTAGAAAAAGTCCATGGAATTTGTTTGTGTATATACTAAATAATAATAATGATAATAATAATAGTAATAACAATAGCAATAATAATAATAATAAAGTATATAATGTATATAGTGTAGGAGGGACACTTATATGTTTGTATTTTTATTCTTTTTGCGAAATTTTTAAGTTGAGTCCCTGTGGTCCATACTCCCAAGTGATAGCCTGTGTACAGCCTGTACACAGGCTAATGGATAATGCGATTTCCTCGATTTCACAGTTTAATTGTGCCAGCAATAAGATGTATAAATAGGTAGAATGGATTAATGATAAACCTGAAAATCTTTTGCGTTTTTAATACATTAGTAATAATTATCCGCTATATGGAGGTACAGTAGTCATATACTTTTATTAAAAATTTCCACCATAGAAATCCGGGAATAGGAAAAATTCATTGGGTGTATATATTCCTTTTTTTGGTTTTCAGATGACCAATTTATCGACGACATGGTTGCTGCTCATAACCAACTTCGCTCAGTGCATTTCTCGCCACCCATTCAGAACAATACCCAAATGTCCCTAGCCGCCAAAAAGCTCGCTCTTCGTCTTGCCAGTGAAAAAGACCTTCGACACTCTCTACCTTCTGAAAGACCGAATGAAGGCGAAAGTTTAGCCATGGGTTGTACCACAGCTCCTGGAGAAGGAATTTCAGCTACGGAAGCCATTAAGAAATGGTAACAGAATGTTTGATGTTAGCATTTCAAGATGTTTTAGAGTAAGCTTTAAGGAAACCGGGAATAAAAGGGACACGGTGATGACCTATCTTGAAAACTCATAACCCACAATAACCGATATCCGAGTTGCTCTTAGCCTCCTTTTCAAACCGAGGCCAAGTGCAAAATCAGTCATAAGAAAATGAGTTTTCTTCATGACATGCAAATAAAGCTTATATCCATATGAATGGTTTTGCACTTGGCCTCAGTTTGAAAAGAAGGCTAAGAACAACTCGGAAATGGGCTATTCATGGGTTAGGTTCCTATAACCTGGCACCAGAGACCGATTTATGCATTGGTTCTGTTATCGATTACTTACAGCATCATTCAATGACATGCAAACTTTGAAGTTCAAAACGCAAAGGCATAACTGGACAAGGCAAATGCTAAGGCCACGTTAGTGGTTTATGATTGGTGGATTTCGATCCGTTTATGTTTTTAGTGGTCAAATGTTTGTCACCATAATTATGATTGACAGCAGCCGGTCAAGTGTAATCATATACTGGGGATTGACCTTCAGATTTCACGTGTTTTTGAAAGGCGCTGTAATTTATGTCTAACGTACATTTTGATTAACAGTGCGTTTCTCTTCATTATCGATTGATTACTTTTATCGTCTCTTTCAGGTATGAAGAAGCCTGTTGCGAGGATTTTTCAAACCACGCATTTCAAAATATATCCGGACATTTCTCTCAGCTAGTATGGAAAGCAACAGAGGAAATTGGCGTTGGTAGAGCGTTTGGTTCAAAGTGGGGAATGAACTGCACTTTTATTGTGGCACGTTACAAACCCAAAGGAAACATTGATGGCGAAGCTGTCTTCAAGGACAATGTGGATAAAGGTACTTTTGATCCAATTACATACAACTGCAGCAATGTGAACTGCCGAGGTATTGCCGGCGAGGAAAGTCAGGTCACACAAGGCACAGGAAACAGTCAGAAACAGAATGGACTGTCAGATAAATCCAACGATAAAGCAGGATCCAACGATAAAGGATCTCAGAGTTCTAGTAATATGCAGAGATATAGAGATTTGTATTACAAAAGTTTTAAGGGATTAAACGCTGGCTTGAGAAACCGAGGGGTAAATGGTTACGTAAACCTCCCTGGGGTAAATGCCAATCCGCTTGTGTCTCGTTACCTAGGTTACCGGTTGAATTCCTTGTATAACAAAGGGAAACGTCTACCAGAATTCTTTTCAAATGACGTGAATGAAGATGAAGTGCGGCCTAGGTCTATAGAATACAGGGCTAAGATACCTCACAATCCAATCATCATACAACGAGATCAAAAAGTTGTTTGGTTTTTGTTGTAATTAATACGCATTCAGACATTTTTGTTAACAATTCTGTACAAAAAACATCATAAAAATATATAAACGTAGATTAATAACGTTTAATAAAGGTGGAAAACCTTTAAATTATATACAGGCAGTCAGCTGTTTAATTATCGTATGTTGTTAAAGCCTGGTTCCCATATATGTTGTAATTCAGTCGGCGATCAAGTCTTACAATAGGCCATTTGCACGATGGCGTCATTTGACTACAACTACCAGAATTCATTTCGTTTTTCCTTTCTTATTCAAATTTTGTAATCTCAGTGTGGTTTAAATAACAATAGCCCTAGTTTACAGTACAAAACAAAAAACTGAAGGATTCTGGTAGTTGTAGTCATATGACGTCATCGTGCAAATGGCGTATTACGACTTATGTAATGGAAATGCGAGTTGTAATTGTTGTAATTCAGTCGGCGACGATCGACAAATGGTGTAGAAAAGTTGAACCAGTTAAACTTCTACAACAATAACAACAGTCGCCGATATCTCAACTGTCACATTTAACGGAAACAATCGTCGCCGACGCAATTGTCCCTTTCGTAAAGAAGCGATGCCATTTTAGCGACACTTAGCGACACTTTTCTTGTTCGCAAGTCAATAGGATAGCTCAAGCTCGTATTACTGTTACAAACTGTAAAAGATTATATTTTAACTGTGCCATCAAACGTTTAACGTTTTCACGACAGTGAGCTCGATCAGAAAAGAGCAGAACATGAACTAATTACATGTACGTTACTAAACTGCCCGCTTGCGCAGTTTCAACATAAATCGGCGATTGCTAAACCGAGAAGTCCTGAGTGCTAGGGGGAAATCACCCACTGGATTACAACAATTACAACTATATGGGAACCAGGATTAATAAAATGTCCATATATAGTTTGTTGAAGCCGTGCATTTTGCACTTAGCACGGAAGGTTCGGTGACAGTCAACATTGAGTGATTTCAGTTTTGACAACACGAAATATAATAAAGAAAGTGATGCACCGAATGATGACCCCGAACAGCGCTAAAAACACAGAAAAGAGAAATAAAAAGGAACGGGAGCGGGAGCGAGAGCGAGAGAAAAATGACTATCAATAGTTTTTACATTGTGGAATTTAGACAAAGAGAAACACACTCCCAGACGTTTCCTCAGAGCGGCATGGGCTTCAAAAATCAAGCTAGATGATTTTCAATCTTAATAAAGTGATATTTTCAATTATTTCATTACTTTATATTTTGGTTTAATAATAACATATGTATTTACACAATTAGTGTAAAATACCAAGGGCCACAGAAGGCCCACACCGCCCGAGCCTAACCCGGTTTCTGTAGCATGAAGCAACTAATGGTCTCATTTCTAGCCCCTGGATGGGAAAATGCTCCATCATAAGGTTAACCCCAGCATTATGTCGCCATATGCATGGGTGGAGAGAGACGACGTGAAGCAAAGTTCCTTGTTGAAGGAAACAACAGAACGGTATAGACGGTAGGCCTGAAAAAGTGACCCTCAGCAGTTTGAAAGTCCGACGCGCTGCCTACTACATCACCCGCGGCTCCTCCTACGTGGCCAATGGGATTATTTTTAAACGAGGTTGGCCAATGATTTTCAATTGGTCAGAACTGATGAAAACAACAATTTGACCATGATTTACACTAAACTTACACTAAAATAAAAACCTACTAGAAATACGTACGTATCGATTTGCGTATGAGGCTTTTCGCCATTCCACTTCGTCTTCTTAATTGCAACCAAAACGTTGGTAAAAGGTCCTTTCGATGGTTCGCGTACCGTTTACCGTCCGCCATCTTTGTTTACAATGCTACTATATAGGCTTACATGAAAAAGTACTACATTGTTGCCAGGCAACTGCAGGACACCATCGAGTATATATATAAATATATTTTTCGCTCGAATTCGCGCGGCTTAGCTCCTGAGGCACGACAAATTTATTAACCTCGCTTTTCTAAAAGACGACTAAATCTTTAAAGGGGCAATGTCACGCGAAAAAAAAACACAGACCTTCTAACACATGGCCCTCTTGCTGCCCTTTTGATGCAGCACTTTCTACCGCTGATATAATACTTCCGCGGGTGGCCACAAATACATCACGTGCTCGCTGTCATGCAACCAGACTATCGCGAACGCCTACATGGCAATTGCCAGCATAGATCTAATTATCAAATTAAATTATTTTTATTAACATATATTTGCAACAAATAGACGGCGATTTTATTGATGGATTTTCAGCAAGGGATCGACTATACACCGTTTTTAACTATGGAAAAAGTGACTAAACTGTCTAAGTTATTGTGTTATGCTCTCATGCCATACGTCGTTAATAACTAAAGCTGCAACTAAATACGTATCGTCTTACTGAAAGGCTTTACTGTTTTTTTTTAACTACTCTTATTTTAAAGCGCTTTTCAAACAGTGTTAGTTATTTAGGGCAGAAATTAGCCAAGTTAACGAAAACACGCTTATTTTTATAAATGTATAAATCTAATATACATAACTTTTGTTAAAGAAAAAATTCGTGTTAACGTTAATTAACTCATGAACTACAAATTACTGCCACGCCCACTTCACCGAAAACAGTTACGCCACCACCCCAAGGGGCGTTCCTGGGACGCCACAAGCGCATTCGCTCACGGATGTGTTTCATCGTCGATAGCTACCCATAGAGTGAAAGCCATAACAAGGTATCTAACCATACATTTTAACAAGGAACGCGTAATAGGTAGGTGATTTGTAATTTGTATGGTTGAATCCTTTCCTCTTTTAACCGTCTCTCGGTGTGGTATTAAGTAATTAGAGTAATCAAAATCAAAATCTGGAATCAGCGGAAACAATAGATCCGTAGAATTTGCTAACTTTAAGGCCAGCACTGCGTGCATAGCCTGGGTAATTTTGAACAATTTGTCTCTAAACTTCTCTAAGTTTTTAAGTGTATAAACAACGTTAACTGCAAAATATTTCTACAATGTAACATAAATATACGTTAATTTTTTTTACGCCATTTGCTTTATAAGAATATATGTTTGATGTTTCTTGCTACAATAAGTCCATTGCTCCTTTGGTTTTGACTAACTAGATCGACTCGGACAATTAAAGGCTGTTTGTCTTAAAATTTCGTTTTTGTGTTTTTAACATACTTATTTTGCCCCAAACACATAATACGAGCCACAATAAAATATTCTACATTATAGTTAGAGTGTTTTAAACACGACTTGCAAAATTAGATAAGGAACTTAATATTTCGGTAATGTCTTTTTTAACAGGTTATAATGTAGTAATTTTTTTTAATTCAATTTAGCAGGCGTTTCATCTTCAGTAGTTCTTTCCCTAAAGAAGGAAGGACAATGACAATCCTCCTGTTGTTTTTCTTGTTTTTTGCACCCCTAAACGAGTGTTTGCAAGCAAACAATCGGCCCAACAGGATTTTGAAACCGAAGTTATGGAATGGGAATAACAAGTTGTGGGGAAACTTATTTGGCTTGAAAAATAAAGGTACGAATTAGTATGTTCTCTAAGTTAACAGCCTTAAAATTTATCGCTATTAATGAAAAACGGGGTAATAAGAAACAGTAAATTAGGTACATCACAAAAAGGAAGAAATTGACACTTCTGTATTATCCCGCTTTCAAATAGAAACAAAACAAAATACGTTTGCTGATTTTCAACGTTAATCTTACGTGCGTACGGAAACTAAGATAATCTTATTTTTGGACAACTTTACTTTTAGGGACGTACTCGCACTCAAAGACTGGGATTTGTACCCTAAAATAAATAAACTTTGTATTTGTGTTTTTGGAATTGAGTGAAGTTCAATCCAAATGAAATAAATATAATTATCCCTTTTTTATAAATATATTTGTTTTTACCATTTCCTTTCAAGGTGTTGAGAATAAAGGCAGTTTCTGTCAGTTAAGTTATGGCATATATCTAAGGCAAATGTGCATGCATTCGTAAAATGCTAGAATTAGTTATTTTCACGTCGAATTTCTCACTAGGACAAAAGGATGCAGCTTTAACTGGTGGATTCAAAGTACAAGGAATAGCACGCTTAAACAATGGGAAAGTCAAACTAGATCTCACAATGCAAGGTCCTAATAAGAATTTAGGAGACCCATCTGCCACAACATCTCCAACATCATCACCAGCATCAACAGCACCCAGTACTATATCACCTGCTCCATCATCCACAGCCGGAACTCCGTCAGCGGGTTCGACAACCAGCGCAACCACGACAGGACCGACCGGAGCCGTTTCAACGACGTCATCATCCGGAACGCCAACGACAATGGTTACATCAGCAACTACGGTAGGTCCGACCACTCCAGCAGTAACATCGGGGCCGACCACTGGGGCTGCTATTACAACAACTGTAGCAGGAACCACAAGTGCTGGTGCTGCAACATCATCCGCACCTACATCAAGTCCAACCAACTTATCGACGTCTGTAGCTCCCACCACTTTAGGTACAGCTCCAACAAGTGCAGTTGGAACATCTGTACCTACAAGTCAAATAACCTCTCCCGCAACTACAGCTCCTGCTTTGACCAGTGCCCAACCAACCAGTCCTGTTTTCACATCAGCAACAACTCTTCCTACGCCGCCGGTTAGTCAACCGAGTCCCTCCCGTAGAGTGCCAACAAAAGGAGCCTGTGAATCACCAGTAAATGGTAAATTATTTATTTCTATTTTTTTTGCAGACAACATCACAATCATCAAAAAAGCTAGTGTGTAGTTGAGAATAAAGAATCATAATGGTAGTGATGATGATGACAATCACAATGGTAATGTCAAGGGGTATTGTGGTGTTATTGATAGGGATCGTGATGATTGTGATATCCATGGCGAAGGAGATGTTGATAATGATGTTTATGATAACGATAACGATGTAGATGAAGATTTGACAGTAGTGATTATAAGAGGGATGGTGATAGTGAAGGTGATGATGCGTGATGATTTTGATTTCCATGTCAATAAAAATGATGAAGATGACGATGACGATGAAGGTGATGATAATGACGATGATAATGACCATGATGCTGATCCTGATGCTAATACTGATAATGTTGAATGATGATAATCATAATTACAATGTGATGTGGACAAATATACCTTAAAAATACTTCAAATATTCTGGATGTTAATTCATTTTAGTAAACATCATAATACTTGCCAAGGAGGTACTGAAAGCCCACAATGCATACCGTCGAACGCATGGCTCTCCTGATCTACATCTTGATGGCCAAATGATCTGTGACGCCCGAAAGTTTGCCCAAGAAATCGCCTTTGAAGGTGTTCTGAAACATCAGTCAAGCGAAATCCTTGCCAAGAAGGGACTAGGTGAAAACATTGGAATGTCTTGCGCACCGGTGCAAGATGGACCGCTTAAATACGGAAGAATAGTCACAATGGCGAAGAATGTTGCTAAGCGATGGTAAGAGCAATACAAATCAATATACCGTAAACGTTTGCACCGGCGAGAGGCTTTAGTGGATTCTTGCCAATAGGATGTATTGCATTTGATTTGTATTCATTTGAGAACAATGCACTATACGAACAAAGTACATTATAATAGACCTGTAACAGGTAAAGAGTGCTCACCGAACAAAAACTAAAGTGATAATACGCTGAATCGATGCTTGGTGGTCAGGGGACGCACGCAGTACAACCGCACTTATTTGACCAGATCGATTAGTCTGCGACATCACTTGGAACGTAAATCAAAGGGAAATTCTTTGATAGCAAAATTTGTTTGAAAAGGGTACTTGATCTTAGTGACATATTTATTCATCGAAATAATGGTCTTCACGTTTATACATGCAGTGACTTCGAACTCGAAACTAAAAAAAACTGGGTTGGAATCTCGAGAACTTTTCGCTTTTTTGTCTTTGAAAAATTAATTAGGAAATTCCTTTCACTAACATGACTGGAAATCGGTATTGTAAAGTTAGCTTAAAAAAAAGGCAGCAAAAAAGCATACCATCCACTTTCTTTCGAGACAGATCTTTTACCAGTAGTTAATATACTTTTCTTCAAATAATTTAACTATTACTGTGGGTGCTACGAAACCTCCTAGACGCAGAATCACGTGTGGATGGCTTAACTATAAAATGGACGACTAATGCGCATGTTAAATGTTACAGGTACGACGAAGTCTGTGAGTACAATTTCGATCAGCCAAAAGCTGTTCCCAGCACCGGCCATTTCACTGAAATCGTGTGGTCAGGAAGTAGGAAGCTCGGGGTGGGTTACGCTGTGGGAAAGAATGCCAAATTTCCTGGATACGAATGCGTTTACGTTGTAGGACGATACAAGCCGGCTGGCAACATCATAGGGGGACAGAGACTGAAGGTGAACGTCAAGCGGGGAAGTTTCAATGGGGCTTACTGCCAAAGAAGGAATACTATTGAAAGTGCGCTATCAAACTCGGTCGATTTTCATGGGGCCCAGTGGGATAAGCGAAACCACTTGAAAAACAACGAAAACGAGACCAAAAAGCGACGTCTTTCTTCCTACCACCATTCCCACCATCACATATAAACTATGTGATGGACGCTGAGGTCAGAAAATGTTCAAAGGTGTAGATGGGTCGCAGGGCCTTATTCAACAAAGATGACCTCCTTCACCTATATCTAAATCCCGTATATTAAGTATTTAACAATTAATGTGCATGTTGAGGAGACAGTTGTACAATAATGCAAGAGAACCAAGGCACAAAAAATGTATATTTATGATTTTAACCGATCTCATGTGAAATATACAAAAAATGAATACTGAATCAGAACTGGTGTATGTATGCATAGGCTGCTGAAAATAACTACATGGTAATGAGTTATAAATATTATTTAATTAAGGGTGAGATAATAATAAACAGATCATTTCGACCGTCGTAATTGCGATAATCAAAAGTGCACGATACCTAATCAATACAGCACACTGTCTAATCTAACATAAATTGCATTCAGTTGACTGCTCCCTTTTGTAATAATCCCTTCCGAAATATATTCCTCGCTACTCAATTAAACCACAATATGTTACCAAAGCAGATGTAGAATTTTAGAATAGGATACAAACCCAAGGGAAACAGTCGAAATAATTCTACTCAGAAAGGACTAACTTACCGTGCACTGAAACTGCAACACATGTTGGGCTGTCTTCCGGTTGAATCCAATCTCCCCAAATATGGTCACAGCGCTCTCGACATCGATAACTCTATATGTTATACATCCGGTCGTGACGGTAATTTCTCATTTTAAAGGAAAGTCAAAATGACGGAATGCCGCCTACCATTTCGTATCTGGAATAGGGGTTGAAAAGAAGCGCGAATTATTAAGAACATTAACCCTATCCAGACCGGGGGGGCTTTTGGAGCCCGCTCGAACTTTGAAGTTGTTTCGTTTCAAAACGGTCGATGCAATGACCACCAAATTTGGTGACTTTTCCTAAAATTTATCTGGGAACATTTTCACGTTAGCGTCTTTTGTCCACCGACATTGACGTTTCCATAGCAACCGCTTTTTGACACCTATGTTTTACAAAATTAGCATTTTTCGCTTTAATCAAGATTATTTCAAAGATTTCTTATTGAATTAATATTTCCCACTTAATTTAGCGATAATTGATCAAATTATGTATAATTGTTTATTAATTAAGGTTAATTAACGGTAATTTTAGGAAAATGTGGAATATGAAATGTCAAAATCCAGGATGGCGGGTCGAAGGTTTACTAAAGGTCGTTTCTCTCTATAATATTATTATTGGTTCATATTTGGATTGTAAAACATTTGCCCACAATACACTAAGCTTTAGCAGTCCATTTGCTTTATTTTTCGGTGTTTTTTACCAAAATAAACACGTTTGGACTAATTCAAGATGGCGGATCCAAGATGGCGGATCCAAGAATTTATTTCTAGTATATTACGTGTCTGTGTAATTCCATTATCTCTAAACATTTATTGTCAAAATATCATAAAAATGTCGTTTTCACTTGAGAAAGCTTTTTTTAATTCATTACGTACATGAAAAGCCATAATTTGCAAAGATAACTGTTCCAGCTTTTAAGAACATGTACACATCACTTCTATGACGTCACACGCTGTTACCATAGCAACAAAGTGTACGAATTCATTTACTTTTACTCCTGCATCAATATGTGAAAGTTTGGTATGAACACTACCGTTTGTTTCAGAGATATGCCTTATAGAACGTTTCAGTTGGTTATTTCATTGTATATGACGTCATAATGACGTCACTGTTATTGTTAACAACACCAAAAGTGTTAGTAAACGTAAGACTTTCATCAAATAGGTAGCTGTTAAAGTCTTGTTGCTATATGTTCAGAATTGAGAAAATATTGATGAAAGACTTTTTAGCCAATAAAATCGACTATATGACGTCATAATGACGTCACGTTACGTCATTATGACACCAAAGTATCTGTAGTTACTAGAATTCATGACAACATTATCCTGTGTAAATTTGGTGGCCATAGCATAAGCGGTTTCAAAGTTACATAGGGTGGGCTTCTGGAGCCCCCCCCCCCCCCCCCCCCCCCGGTCCCAGACGGTCCAAAAAAGCTCGGTCTGGATAGGGTTAAAAGAACAAGAGGTTCCAAGTAGCCTATACTCATGCGCATGCCTACAGACTTTTATGGTATATTTTCAGTAACAAGATAAGATGTCCGACATGGAGAAGAGTTACTTCTTTCATTCAGTCGTCGTTCCTGCAAACCACGTTGTTACTATTGAATGTTTTATAAAAGAAGGCTGTGCTACGCATGAATCTTGCAGAAGTGAAAAAATATATGTAGCAGCTCTCGTAAGGTCTCACACCATTGGTTCGATACCCTTCGAGAGAACTGAATAGAACAAACAACACAACAATGGACCCTAGCCCTAAAAACAATAGCAGCTGTGTTTTACAAGGCCAATGAAAATAGAGGTTTCTCAGAGCTGCTACATTACCGAAAAAATATAGCTATTCAGCTGATTGTAAAGTGTCATGACGACTACTGAGACCAGTCACATCCAAACTGGTGCATCCTCCCACCAGGCACGCCCCTCTTAGCCTTTGCACCGGCGTCTTTGTACTTAATTTTGTGCATATTTTAGCCAAAACACTCGTGATTTTGCAGATATTCATAGTATCAACTGACGATTCACAATTCACATGACTACGAAGATGACTTTCGCTCAGGTTGTAATACAGAACTTTATATTCTACAATACATAGAGGATATTAAACGGTGGGGAGAATATATGAATTTTATGTTCGAGTGGCAAGAGCAATAGCTCATGAGTGAGCGCAGCGAACGATATAGTGTGAGATATCGCCAAGAGAACATAAAATTCATATCTTCGAGCTAACGTGTAATTTTCTTTTTATTGTATTGACAATAAATATACATGGAAGCATTGCCAGAAATCTGGGACAAAATGGCGGACGCGCGTGCGCGGTACGTCGTTAATGGCACCAGAATCGTGTAAGAGAATGTATGGGAAATTGAAAACTTTCTAAAATAAAACAAATACGAGCTTACAGATCCCGTAGCTTTAACTCGATAGGTGTTCTGTGTCGATTATGCAATGCATCTAACTTGAAAACAACTGGTAAGCCGTTAGGCTACTTACTTCCCGAGATGTCTCCATTCTGATGCTTGTTCGACGCTATTTTTGCCATACATTGTCTCTAAAAATGGTGAACCCTATGCCAAATGCTCGTTGATTTGAAGAACAACCCTTGAATAAGTCAATTTACTCTAACTCGTATTGAATACAGCATAGCTTTTTGTTTTCAAATCGCTCGTACAAAGAGCCATTTCATGCCGACAAGGTACTTCCAAAACAGCTGTAAAAACGAAGATTTTTACGAAGATCAGGCGCCAAATATAAACCAGACTGTAAAACTGAGTAAATCAAAACAAAATATTCGTTCATAGCTTCTCTTGAAAGGTTTCGCGATCATGTCTGATATTTTTTATATATTTTCTCTTCCTTTCTCCGTCATAAAAAAGGTCAACTGTGCTTAAATTATGCAAGAGTTTGTGAGGAACTTGATTCCCCGAAGTCCTTGCCGCCATCTTGTTTGCTTTCAATCCTACTGCAGTAGGACACTCCGCTGACTACTCCAAGCGGGCGCGAAATGTCCACGATTTCTGGTAATGAGATTGAAAAATTGGGTTTATACAAATACAGGGTATTCTTACAAATACTGAGCTTAATACAAAATTACAAAATACCCGGTGCCAAATGAGAACAAAATACATGTGAACTGGTTTAAATAACGAAAACTCGTTTACTGACTCTGACTTGAATCATCAGCAACAGTTATTGCTTCCTTATCTCACTACGAACCCTGAAGGCTGTTCAGCAAAACCAAAATAAACTTGCATATGCGTTAACCAGTTATTATATTCATGGTAGTCAGTGGTACATGAAACACATACTGCATGGAACACTGACAACCATGTTGTCACGTGGCAGTTCTGATTTCACTTAAAATACAATCGCTCATGTTTTTTTCGTCATTTCTGGTGATATTCTTGACAGGTAAGAAGCCCTCTTTCAATTCAGCTTTTTAGATTACTGATAAATTATGAGAAAAGATTAGGAGAAAATTACTCTCAAAGCCTTATTACAATTGATTTGTTTTTCGTGAATCTTTTTTAGGAACCGCAACGTCGTCTTGGTTTCAGAGGAAAGAAAAAGACACCCAGTTTACGAATACTAATCGCTGGGACAAAGGAAGGACGATATGTAAGAAATAAGTGCAGTACTGTACTTTATTGAACCCCAACCTCTTCATTTCACAGACTCGATTAAACAGTAAAAACGATATCGTTGCGTCGGATGCTAGGAGCGAATGTTAACTTTACTTTTGACCACTCATTTGTTTTAAAAAATGTACCATTAGCCTTTGTTCCTGCCTTTACTTTTTAGTCCTTGCTTTTAACGCCTTGTCAAATCAACTCAGTTTCTAATAAACCATTGGGCGTTTATTGAAGGAAGTAGTGTTCACTATTATATCGCGTATAATGTTTGAGCTTAGAAATGAGACATCGTTTGCAATCCTTTAGCGAGCAAGTTTCTCGAGTACTCGGTGACATTTGTAAGTTAAATTTGTAGCCACAGTTGCCGGTTCTTCACTTTACCAAGGGATTTTTTGTCCTTGTTCACACTATTTCCCCCTTAAACAGACGAACCATTCCTTGCCCAAATTGGTCTATAGCTCTTAGTCTATATTTCTTTGCCACAACAGTTGACTTCTAAGTGAAAACTTCCTCAGGCTTAACGCGACCTAAAAGTGCACAAACCTTTCTTTCATCGGATTTCAATTCATATTTCTTAAATCTCTTTTATTTTATTATGATGTAGTCAATAGGACAGGACAATGTTTAAACTTCTAATATAGACTAAGCTCCCTTGAACTTGAAAACGAAATACGAATAACATCATTTTAAACTATGATATAATTGTGTATTTAAGGTGGCTCCATATTGTTCAGCCCTCTCGTCTTTTGCCCTCTCGTCTTTTACTTGAAACCAGTAAATCTTTTATCAGTCAACAAAGTGGTATTCAAATGACGCCATCATTCGTTGCTATGGCAACGCGAAAAGGGGTAAAATATACGCTATTTGGACCATTTGAGGCTAATAACTTATAAACTACATGGTGAAAGTTTTTGTTTTCTATATATTTTTGTTTAATTGGCAAGAAAAAGATTTTAACATTTTTTTTTAAATTCTGTACATAGAGTTCAGAGCTACCTTAATTTAATGTAAAAATGACATATCTCTGAATCCTATGTACAGATTTTTTTTTAAAATTGGCACAAATGTTTGCTATGTTTATAAGACGAAAATATATAAAATCAAAAAATTTCACCGAGTAATTTTGAAGTTATTAGCCTCAAAATGTTGAAAATGGAGTCTTTTTGGCCTGTTTTGACGTTGCCATGGCAACAAATTTTGATGTCGTAGCCACCTAAATTTGATCACTGGTTAAGTGTTTACAAACCTGTCCTTAACGTTTTCTCTTAACTTTACTGGTGTAGCTGTGCTTGAATATCAGATGTATCGTGATGGGAATGCTTAAACTATTAGGAGCCACCTTAAAAAAGCCATTCTCCGCGATGTTTACATTATTCAGTTGATGCAGGACCCCTCCTTGCAAATGAGTCACAACTTAATGAAATGGCATAAATTAATTGTCTTGACGTGGCGCACCATGTCCTGTCATATTTTTAATGTAGAACTGCTTTGTTTTCTTGGCAGGGTTACCACAAAAGTTCCGCTTTTGTTGTTTCTGGGGGTATATTTTATTTATGATGGTAAGCGGCGTTTGTGATTATTTGTTACTGCAAATACTGACCAGTTTCTTCAAGTTTTATTCTTTCCATTACCATCCCGCCCATCCTCAGCCAAAAAGACAGTTATTTACATCTTCAATGCTTTCGTATAAAAATTGATTGTAAAAGGAGACCATATTTTCAGGTTTCCATCGCCGGGACTCGATACAAATACGAAGGTTTTTGGCTCTTCAAAGGGATACCAGAAAATGGCGGCATAGCTTCTTTAATACCGCGTATAATGTTGACGTATGTCATGTCGCTCTATGAAACAGATTTGTTCGTTTTGGTCATTTCTGCTTAAGTCCCTTTTCGATATATCATATTGTGGCAAATAGGGTAATTTTACCAACGATAATCAGCTTCAGACGACATATTTTGCAAACTTCACTTCTCTAAACTGTAAAATTGACACTGACAGTTCGTTACCTTTCAGTGAATGGACAAGGAAA
>JAJLRJ010000002.1:46961801-47094870 GCA_024195265.1 Dendrophyllia cribrosa | reverse complement strand
AGAAATTCTAAAATGATATAAAACTTTCCATTTAAGGTACTTGTCCAGGGTATATTTGTCGTCTCTGAATACCTCCCAAAAATGTCTCAATAAGCATCCTGATGTCTTATTTCAAAATCCATAATTTCAGGTCAATATCTTAAATCGTTCAGAAGATATGGACATTCAAAATTTGGCCTTTTGACCACTTTTGAGCATTCTGATTGGTTGAATTAGGTCACATGACCCTTTGGCGGGACATTCAAAATATAGTTTTTTCAAGTGTTCTGTACCAGAACTGAGTTGTGCTAGCAAATTCAAACGAAAAGCAACTGATTTTGAGGATTGAAAACATTCTTTTAATATAATTTTGATCTGTCAAGTCAACAGTTGAGGGAGTTTGACAGCTGTCAATCATAGGGAATTAGCAAATAAGTAAATCACAAAAACGCGTTTTTCTCATTCGGATTTTAACATTTTTCGATTCCGTTTTCAGTAATGCGTTTCAACAGCCAATTGGCACAATCATGTGGTAGGGAACTTGAGTTGCATTGTTGTAAGCAAAATTTACCGAGAAAAACATTGATTTATATTTTTTTAACCAAATTTTCCCATAACTTTTCATACATTAATGCAACTCAAGTTCCCTACCACACGATTGTGCCAATTGGCTGTTGAAATGCACTGCTGAAAACAGAATCGAAAAATATTAAAATCCGAATGAGAAAAACGCATTTTTGTGATTTACTTATTTGCTAATTCCCTATGATTGACAGCTGTCAAACTCCCTCAACTGTTGACTTGACAGATCAAAATTATATTAAAAGAATGTTTTCAATCCTCAAAATCAGTTGCTTTTCGTTTGAATTTGCTAGCACAACTCAGTTCTGGTACAGAAACACTTGAAAAAACTATATTTTGAATGTCCCGCCAAAGGGTCATGTGACCTAATTCAACCAATCAGAATGCTCAAAAGTGGTCAAAAGGCGAAATTTTGAATGTCCATATCTTCTGAACGATTTAAGATATTGACCTGAAATTTTGGATTTCGAAATTAGACATCAGGATGCTTACTGAGACATTTTTGGAAGATATTCTGAGAGGGCAAATATACCCTGGGCAAATACCTTAAACGTTAATTTAGCAGGAAATTCAAAATATGGTTGCCTTGAACGTCACATGTCAGGAACAAAAATCGGTGAATGTTCCCAGATAAATTTAAGAACAGTAAGGAAGTCTGTTGGGTATTTGTCAAATATTTCTGAAGATATAAAATTTTAATTTTTGCGCAGGCACTCCCTCCCCCCCCCCCCCCCCCCCCCCCCCCCCCTTCCCGGAAAACTAGATCTTCGCCAAGATATTCAGTAACACATTGTAATGCAACTCTCTGCTTTGAAAATACGAAATTCAATTTTACGTCAGATAAAAGGCATTTCATTAGAAACTATACTCTCTGTCTTGTAGTTTTAAGTAAACGTATTTTAAAATACGATTAGGTTAAAAGCAATATAAATATATGTTAACTTAAGCTTACCACACTGTAAAAGGATGATCGCTGATATAGACCTCAGATGGCTCATTTCGTTTGGTCTGCAGTAACATAAATACATTAAAAAGAAAAACCTTAAGAATGCGGTAAATTTTAACTTATGATAAAATTGAAATTAAAGTCATTTGAATATTTACATAGAAATTACCCTTCAATGTTTCTTTTTCGTTCTGAATCGATCCACCTCCCTTACAATATGCGTATTCCAATACTTACCTATGTAGGTGTACGAGCAAAGAATGATTTGCTTGTAGAATTTCTGCGAATGATGATCAGTCGGGTATGAAAAATTTCCCAACACTATCCTTCAAGGCAAATTCATTTAAAGGAAAAGAAAATCAGAGCTTTCGATAAACAACGAGCGAGTGAACAACACATGAAATATGCATTGCGTTGAAGGTAAAATCCTTCAAGTCTAGGCCATGATCTCATGGAGCGAATGAACTGAACACAGGTAGGTCAAGTGCTTTGAACGCGTGGTTTGTGTTTTATATCTAAGGAGGAAATTAAGAAGCAAATTACTTTCGGGAAATAGAGATAGTTTAAGTCTCAACTAAATCCTAAACTGTTGAAATTCTACACTTTTAAAGTTAACGATGTGACACAAAAGGGAAGGGAAAGGAGATTAACTATTTATCTGCTGAGCAATAACGGTAGTAAGATGATATACGGAAGTATGTCCCCAAACAAAAATATGAGTGGTCCGTGGTGGTACTTACTGACGGCACTATCTAAAATCACTGCGATTTTCGCTGATACCAAATTGGCATTGATAACAAATTAGCTTTTGCTCAACGGGTTCAAATTAAACCTAGGATCGGTACGCTATGATTTGTGGATTTGTTTAGAAAATGTTTGTTTGTTATGTGACTTGCGGCAGTGTAACGCATGTTAATGCATGAATTTCAGAATTTGCGTGACATTAATAATCTCAGTCACGATACATCGTCATCATCATTAGCAGCAGCATGTGTCGTTTCCTTCTCCATACTGTAGGGAGCAGATTGAAAATTGATTTTTTAATTTATGCTGCTCTGTCATGTGGCATTGACCAGTTGCCGTTGCCCTCAACTGCATACATCTCTCCAGATGCCTCCCTTGCATCTTCCTTCTGGCTCCCTTTATACCAACCGTTCAACAGTTTTTGTCTTATTCCAGTGCATATCCCCTATATTCATCAAATATAACTTTTAGGATACGCTTATCCGATGGCATCCTCAGTACGAACATGAAGGGGTGTCAAGCAAGTATTTGGGTACGCTTCATATATTCGCAAATCACTGCCTTAGGAAAGTCCTTAGATTCCGCTGGCATGCAGGATAGAGTGAAAAACTAAAGCCTCTAGAAGGCAAAGCTTGCTGAGTGGAAGGCACAGAGTCGTTCAATTAATAAAGTTGAAGCTGAGATGAGGGAGCATTCCAAAAAGGTATTATAATTACAAGACGAAGGGGAACACCTAGAGGGTCATGGAGAAGACGTGCTGAAAATAAAAAATTAAAGCAGGCTATAACTTGGGGAACCTTTCGAGGCTGGCCCAAAACGGGTTCGATGGACATCTTTCAGGTTGATGGCCTATGTTCTGCGACGAACTAAGGGCCTAAGTAACAAACGTTTTTACCTTCCTAATGGGCTTTTGTTTATTTTTTTACACAGTAACTTTTTGAGCAGTATTGTTCTTCAATTTAAATGAAAGCTATTCACCGTATTAATACTCTCCTGTGGTGCTGTTAAATATGATTTGCACGGTGGTTCTAACTTGTGAGTCTGTAGGGTGAAAATCTTGAAGTGTAGAATTTTCAGTAAAAGTTACTGAGCAGTACTTTCCTGTATACTGTTTATTATGCTGTACAAAGCTTGTACAAGGTAGTTCTGACCTTTAAGTGTGCAGATGAAATCCCAAACTGTGACCATTGAAATGAAAGCTACTGAGCAGTACTTTCCTGTGGTGCTGTTTATCATGCTGTACAAGGTGGTTTCAGCTTTTGAGTCTATGGACAGAATCTCTTGTTCGGTGTTGAATTTATGTGTTCTTAGGTTGATAAAGGTAAATCAAGGTCAACGGTACAAAAAAACATGACATCGTGTTTTGTTTATTTTCTTTTTGTCAAACTGGTTTCTGCAATTCCACAAAACGCGTTACAGGTTACAGTTATTTATTTTAACTTATTTAACTTAACTTATTTTAAACGTATTTTATTTTAATCGTTTAGTCTATTTACTGATTTATCTAGCACAGTACTATACCTTGGGGGGGGGGGGGGGGGTCCTATATAAAAACGCTCGTCGGAAATGTTCGCAAAACACCCTAAAAGGTACCAGAATCTTGTTTGATGGGCGTGGCTCAAAATAATTTTTACTCCCAAGAGGTAGTACTAATTCTAGAACAACACATGTCATATTCTGTCATATTTTTTCGGCTCATACCCTAAAAGGTACCGGTGGTCATTTTAGATTTTAGTACCCTAAGCGGTACCAATGTCCACATTTTGACTCCTAAAAGTTACGATGAGCACCCCCCCGCCATTTTTATATGGGAGGGATCCACACAGAATATACTCTTCAAAATACTCTTCACAGGACAATTAATTCCGGCTCAATACAGCGATGGCCTTTGTTGTGATCGATACGCCAGGCGATACGGATTTAGGCAAGATGAACTGTACCCACAATGCCTTGCGGTCTTGGAATGTACCAATGCACAAATCTTCAGACAACGTCTATTAAAATAGCTTCATATTAACAATGTTATATTATCTATATATGCCACTGAAATATTTCCTCATTGCCCATGATATGGACTATCGTAAAAAGAAAATGGCGGACGGGTTGTGTAAACTTGCATGATAGACCGCTGGTCAGATGTGCTTTTCCAGATCCTTTCTCGACACAATGCTTATCTCAAAAATCTGGATTTAGATATGATCTGGTGAATTGCATCTACCGTAACTAATGATTATTTGGGTTCATAATCCGTTTTGGGATTTCAGTAAAAAAAGGCCTGTGGATTATTAAAAGAATCGGGATTCGTATTTTCAAAACAAAACGCACCCTTAATCTCTGTGAAACAAAACCTCTTTGAAAGAAACGGGCATAGTTACTGTTATTTCGCTTGTTAATCTTAAGAATGTTTTATGTAGAAAAAAATAACTGCTTCAAGACGGTCTTTTGAGGAGACTACTGTTATTAATGTTGAGCCATCTTCGAAAAGCCACTTTAAACATGGTCCAGATAGATAGGTAGGTTTTATAGCTATTGTCTTCTGGTTATTGTTACAGTGCGACGCGCCAAACCGTGAGCACGCAACAAACTGTTTCACAAGATAGCCAATCAGAGAGCATGAATTCATGACCAATTGACGGGCACGCCTCCTCTCAAAGTTGAGCACGATGGAATATAATCTTGTCGCTTTCGTGTTTATCACAGGAGTATAAAGTTACCGGTTACAAAATACGAAAATAGGCCGCTTCGAAAAATACCATAATACTCTCTAAAGTGCAGGTTTGGGTGGTGCTTGATGTAAGCCTGATTTTTCGAATTTCTTTTGTTTTCAGCACGAACTGCACGTGCTATGCTTCAACGTCTTGGCAATATGCATACGGTGCACACATTATTTTGTGTACGAACACACAATGCTACGTCCTAGCGCTCCTACATGTACTCTGAATTCCATTGTGCCATTCTGGGAGATTTGAATAATTACACCCCGGTGAGGCTGAGCATGCACATAAAAGATTATTATGGTATTTTTCGAAGTGGCCTATTGTATTCACTTTATTGCTTCCCACGCTGGAGATATCGTGGAAACTTGAAAAACAGTTTGTTGGTGCTCAAGGCAAGGCGCGTCGATGGAACTGTAAAATATTAATCGCAAACGGAGTCTCTTAGACATTGTTACAATATTGCTGGTTAAAGTTTCCTTTGAGCACTTGATCCTGGAACTCTCCCATCATGTTTCCTGCAATTCCGTACCGACCCACTACGTATATGCATTGCATTCCATTCTGTGTTGCTTTTCCCTGACCGATACCCAGCTTGACACTGTCTTTCCACACCACCTGAGTAAAGTGACCCGTACTACCGCTAAAACCGCCATTGGCAAAGTTGTATCCAGGTTTACACACCTCATCGTACCTGAAATGGATTGAAAAGCAACTGATATACTACATCCAGGAAAAAAAAAACATTAAAATGGCGGAAAATTAGCTAACATTATCTTTACTCGGTCGCTCTGTCAGAATCGTGATGGGACGTGGCTTTGACAACGGGCATTACAAGCTGCCAAGTGCATTAAATTATTAGTTGAATGTTATTTAACTTTTCACATTGCGACGCAACTTTGAAGATTGGTTGTTGCCCGTGGGGGGTCCCATAGAAAAGAGACAGTGCGCCCTTAGTTGGAAGTTATCGTGGAATCGTGGAGTATTTTGTCACGTGACACATGGTGAAATAGCCTTTTCGGAGGTTATTTCGTTCAGACCCAACGAAGACATTGTATCATGTTTTACGCGACACAATACTCCAGCAGCCTTTTCCAGGAGTTACTTCTCCGCCATTGTGAACGCGTAGAAAGCCCTGGGTACGAGGTTGACAATAGACCATTTTACAGTTTCTACTTAGTAACCTGGTCTTTGTGTGAAATGAGGCTGACGTTGACCTTGTTTTGATAGAAACCTTCCTTCTTTTCATATGTAAGTCATGTTGTTCTTATGCTAACTAATATGATTTACATGTGAAAAGCAGGAAGGTTTGTATCAGAACAAAGTCAACTCCAGCTTCACTTTCACTCAGAGGCCAGGGGCCGTATTCACGAAATCCTACCTAAGATATATCTTAAGATATAACTTAAGAGAAAATTTAGGAGCTTCCTAAGATATGTCCTAAGTGCTATTCACGAACGATATCTTATGACCATCCTAAGGTAATCGTAACTTAGCAGTCTCCTAAGTTTAATGGTCGCGGGCAGTTATCGATTAGTAAAAGTAAACCAATCAGAGACAGTTTATATGGCGCGATCTTATGAATAATAAGTTATGAAAATTACATGAATGAATATTTTTTATTGTGTAAATTGTTGTTGTAATCACAATGACGATACAATAATCTTTATTTCATCTCGAATTTAAGATAGCAAAACCGTGATATAATATCTTCGTTCATGGTCAGTAGCGAAAGCAACAAACAAATCCATCATCGTTTTAATAGGGTCTACTTCCATATTTCTTGTACAAGGGCTTATTTTCACGAAAAACGGAAATATAATTCTGCAAAGAGAAAGAAATGTGGAACCCGTTTAAATAATGACACGAAGGCCTATATAAAACTAACCGTGTTGTTTGACATCACTAGAAAATGTTTAATTTTTCTTAGCAATATAATGCTTTGTAATGTTTATCTAATCGGTAACTATTGTGATACACAATAATCACGCTGAAAATCGACGTAAAACTCGTTAACAATCGAATTTAGCCTCCGTCAAGACATGTTTTAATAAGTTAGGAGGTCAATTTCGACCTCCTAAGTTTAGGAGAAAAATTAAGACATATCTTAAGTTAGGAGGTCTTCGTGAATACCAGTTAAAAATTTAGGAGGTCCTAAGTTTAGAAGAAAAAATAAGACATGTCTTAAAATAGGAGGTCTTCGTGAATACCAGCTATCTCCTAAGTTATATCTTAGGAGGCTCTTTGGACTTAGGATGCTTTCGTGAATACGGCCCCAGGGTACTAAGAACACAACCGTAAAATGGTGTATTCAGGTATTTTGAAAAAAGTAACAGCCATCATATCTTTAACCCCTAAAACGGTACGACAAAAGTTTCCGTCAGACTAATTTATAATTGGTGGTTCTCGTTTAATCTTCTGTCGATGATCAACGATAAAAAGAATAATATGTGGTAGTCGCTTTGTAGGTCACTTGCCTAGAAAAATCCGCTAAAAAACAAGGATATAACCCAATAAACATAAGGACACAGTCCCAACAAAATTAATTATATTCGTTTAGAAAGCTAAGTTGAGCTGCCTTCTCACTTGACTTCTGGCAACTGATGTTTGAGAAATTTATGTTATCCCTTGTTAGGAAAAGTAATAAATAAAAAATCATACCACATTTTGGTAGCACTCTTTCCTGTCAGTGGAGTGCCATTTGATGCGCATGCATACGCCAAATTCTCTCCAATAGACTTTCCTCTTTCTTCCCGAGATGAATGAATCATTTGGCCCATATTTGCAATCTTCTGGGCATATCCCTTAGCTTGGTTACAGAGATCTCGATCTAACGTCATTTCTGGAACTCCATGCGTCTTTCGATAATTATTATGCGTTTTTATCGATTCTTGCTCAAACTCTGAGTCATCTATATGAAAAACAAAATGATAAATTTTATTTTAATTGTTTTTCTTTATTAATTTATTGATTACAAACGGTTAATCATAAATATTGTTGTTATATAGCTGGAGTTTTTCTCAATACAACGCGCACGTTGAATGGTTGATTCATGGTCACATGACATCTAACAAACAAACTGTTTCCCGCCAATTGTCCAAAGCGGGCAACATTTGCGAAAGCGGGCAACAATTTTGACGTCAGAGGAGAGAGGAAAGACATTCTCGGGAAACAAAATTCACTGTTTCCCTCAGAACCAGTCATTAAGAGTTCATTATTATATATAGATTCAAATTAATATGTGATCCCTCAAAGGGTACATGTATAGTACGAAGACATTATGCGAAGGAACTGTTTTGCATTTCAATAAAATTAAAATAGGGGTCTATTAAACGATAGACTGAGTGGTTTATAATTTATGCAAAATTACGATAAAACCAAATGGGATGGGGGAGATGGAGGGAAAAGGACGACTCCGGAGTTTTTGTTGTTTTTAGAAATCCCGTTTCTGGGAAACGGAAAACACTGATTGTCAAAATGGGAGGAACTGTCAATCAAACCGGTGTCAAAGCCGCAAAGAACCCAGAAAATAGGAATTCAAAATAAAAGAAACGTCTCGGTTGCTCGAATGCAGAATTAAAAGAACACTCAGTCGGGTTTGCAAATTAATTAACCCAAAATTGAAATAGCTTTGTGTCTATTTTAATGTATAGGGTTTGTTTCTTTTTGTCTTCGCTGCTGTAAATTGAAAATCATTAAGTTGACTTTTCGCTCACTGCTATCGTTGTATTTCTAGGTGAGTTACCTTTGCACATAGGTATAATGGGTGTTCGAATCGTTATTATCTCTATACAAACTTCAGCTATGCGTCATTTTCTTTAGACACATATCTCATATTTCGCATAGTTTGGATAAAAGTTTACCATGACTAAATTTTGTACGACGGCTTCTTTATGAAGTGCAGTATATATACTTTTATACTATTTTTGCTTCGAACTACTTCCGTTTTGGGAAATGTTTAGTAGACGGTGAGATACAAACTGCACCCAACGTTACACTTTTATTATAATCTAACCAACATTATGTTTCAACTACCGATGCTTACCCTGAGGCACGTTTGAATTCGCGCTGCTGCCACCAATGGCTCCACCTCCTCCTCCACTCGATGGACTAGAACTTGGACTAGGACTTGGACTAGGAATTGGACTGGGAATTGGACTAGGAATTGGACTAGGTTTTGGTCTGTAACTTGGTTTTGGCCAATATTGCCATTTCCATTGAGAGACCATTTCTCCAACGTTGTTGGATTGGCTGTCTTCTTTCAAAACTTCACCAGTAGATTGATATCCTGTTACGTGAGTTTCGTTCTGTTGTACTTCCTGATCATGGGCTGGTCTGTTATTTAAAAGTGGAATACCCTTCGCCATCTTAAAGAAATAAACTATCTTTTGGTTCTTGTTGTCGTGATCGCTTTCTTTCTGTTGGTCATTATTTAGCCTTTCAGAAGATCTATCGCTGTTGCTTTCAGTTTGTTGTTGATCTTTATTTCTTCCTTTAAGTTGGTTCGCGTGTTCCGGTTCTCCTAATTCAAATCCACGCTCTCCTGATGGTGTTGGTGCAGTTGAATAGTCACCCGATGCATAATTTTGCCCTTTGTCTTTCTCGACGCTGTTTTGTATTACCTGTTGTTGAGAGTTTCTGCCTCCATTTATCGGTCCTGTGTCGACCCTACTTACAGGCATCATCTGATCTGACCTTTCATTTTGCGTATTTGACTGCTTTTGATTGCTACTCGATGCCGTGTCAAATAGCTGGGCTCCACGTTCATTTGTAATACTCTCCACTCGAGGATTAAAAATTGTTGGATCACTGCCCTCCCGATGGTAAAATGTTGGTAAGATTTGTTTGTGAGACTCCCTTTGGCTTGTTACGTGTGTCTGTGATTCCAGGGAGCTATCAGAATTTGTCTCAGACACATGTTCGGCATTGTTCTGCAATGTTTCTGTCTGCTGATGCCCTTGGTATAGGCCTTTGCTGTTGGTATAAGTACCATCTTCAGCCGGTCTTCCATGGACCAGACCCTCTGAGAGCTGATGTGAAGTCCCTCGTTGCGTGGTTTCCTCCTTGTGATTTCCGCTCAGACGACCACTTTGAGCTGAATCTAAGCTGACTGACCCTGATGACGACACTGAGTTGTCTCCACGACCTTCTGTTTTCTGATCATTTGTCGAGCTAAACTCTGACGGATTACTCCCCTCGCGATATGAAGATGAAATGTTAGTAGACGTTTCACCTTTGGCAGATGTATATCCTGGCGGTCGAAGTGGATTATCGCTTGGTTCAGTATGTGTTTTTGTCCCGTGTTCGAAATTTCCTTTTAATGTCTCCATGTTCCCATGTTCTTGATTAGAGCCTGTATCACCAATCAATGAACTTTGGTGATCCAATCTGGTATCCACTGAACTCGTTGATAACTGATTTGATGTATCTTGCTGCATTGCTGACTCCTTCAGATTGCCACCAATAACACCAAGTGGAGTTGTCTCAGTGCTAGGTGAAGATTCCTGAACTGATAATCCGCCTTGGTCTTTTTTTAATTCGTGATTTTGACTGTTAAAATCTGATGGATTACTTCCCTCCCGATATCTCGATGACGACTGTGAAGCATCTACCCGTGGATAAGACATGAGTGTTGAAGGTTTTCCAGTCGACTGTTTGGTCAAGGCTTCACGGCTATCTTGTTGATAAGATGGTCCTGTAGCTATCCTTTGGGCGAGTTCTTCATCAAAGGCGCTCTCTATTATCTTATGTGGCCGAAGCTGGGTGATAAACCTCTCTAACCCATCAGCTCCTTTAGACGGTGGAGATGTCATTGAATCGTTAAATCTTCCATTTGATTGCTTCCCTAAGTTATCAGTAGCGCCTTTTACGCTAGGGATCAGGAGTTGTTCTGGAGTTTGGTCTGCAGGGTGATGACCAGGTACGTCGTGTGATACGTCGGTTTGCCTGTCTCCTAATTCCTTGAATGAAGACGTTGGGCTGCCTTTGCTCCGATGAGTATCACCTACACCTTCCGGAGAAACAGAATTTGTTTCTTTTTCAGTTGTTCCAATTCCATTAGGTTGTAAATCGAAACCAGTGTTCCCAGATGGCTTGTCTTTTTGCGAGCTTTCGGTATTTCCACTATTTTCAGTTATCAAACGTTGATTAGATCGTTCTGTCGTTGTATCAAGCTTTGTGCTTTTTCAGAATCCGTAGTTCCAGTAACTATGTTCTGATCAGCTCCGTCTTGCCGATTTTTGAAGGCATGATCTGCTTGCGGATGTATTAAATGTCCTTGATTAAAATTACTTGAACCTAATAGGTTTGATTCCTCGTCGTAGGATTTCACGTTTGCCCTAAGAGGAATTTGGTTAATTATCTTGTTTTCTTCTGCAAGCTGCCCGCTTCCACCCCTAGTGTTTTCAAAATTTTCCTGAGTTTGGCCTGTTTCCATAATTTGGTGCATCTCTTCCCTAGAATGGTCACTCTTTGGTTTATTGCCTAGCGATTCTGTTTCTTGATTCCCTTCGTTGTTTTTCTGTGATTTATCCAGTGATTCATCCAAAGACGGGCGTGGTACAGTATATTCATTTTTAACGTGTTCCGTTGCTTCTGTTGGTGACTTGCTCAAAAAATTTGTCTCTTCATCTTTAGATGGTAATGTTCCACTGTACTGACCTTCTTTTGGATTCTTGTTGACAGTTATCCCCGAGACACCCTCCTCTGTGTGTACTTCTTTCTGGATTGGAACATGTCCTTCAATCTTGTTACCATCATCGCCTTTATCCACTGCCGGATCTACTAGACCTGCACCTTTGTAACTTTTCACAGCCTTGTCGCTTTGTTTAGTATGGGTGATATCAGGATCATTGAGAGGGCCCTGTGAACTCTGTGTCCTATCTAAGGTTGTAAATGGTCTGCCATTCAATAACGGTGTCCCTGTAAATAGCGCTTCTGTGTAGCTATAACCACGATCTGATGGGGGACCATTCGAAGATTTTTGAAGTGTAGCTGCAAGATCACCGTTTGAGTTTTGGTCCGAATGACCAGCTTCTGTCTCGTTAGGTTTTCCTTGGTCTTCACTATGTTCTGAAGCAAGAATCATGCCCAGTCCTTTGTGATTTCCTCCGTTTTCAACAGGGTCTCCCATAAGTAGCAGGTAATGAGATCTTTCCTTCGTTATGGACTGTTTTTTGCTGCGCTTCTTTATAGATTTAGAAAACGTGTCTGTAGCTATAACAAGGGGAAGAAAAAAACGCAAACTAAAGCTCCCTTTACAAGCTACTGTCTAATACCCGGGCCAAACAAGTACAAGGGCTGACGATAGTTAAGCAAAATCTCACTCTCGTGTGGCGTGAGACTCTCGTGCGCTTTCACCGACTCTCATGCGCTCTTAAAGACTTTGAATTCAGTTAGAATTTAATTGGAAACTATGGGAAATATGAACTTTGGTCTCAACTACAATCACTCTCATCATGCGCTCTCAGGGAGTTTGATTTCTTGTTAGCAATTGGCCAAGGTTTAAACCGTAAAGACCCAACAATGATCAGCATAAAAAAAAGGAAGAAGAAGAAGTCATTATTTTTTTTAAAGTGCCACTATGATCAAAAATAAACATTTTCTGTTCTCTTCGTATTTGAAACTATAAGTACTCGTTACCTACCTTGTGAAGTTTCAAGTCAAAACTCGTACGGGAAGTGCCATTATTTTATTTTTACATTTCGAATTCGGCTTGCCGCCATTACTCAATTCAAAAATGACCGGGACCGAACCCTGAGAGTTGGATCGAGTTGCCTGACACGTGCCTTTTGGCTTTGTTGTCTGTGACCAGGAGGGAACCGCGTTGAGTCATTGACGTCACAAATCAAGTCACGTGTACCAGATCGCAAACCAGTAGAACGTGGGCTCGGATTTATGAACGGAGTAATGGCGGACGGATTTTACGTGATTTTCGTGGGTTTTCGGCCAGCTATTTCTGGGCTGTGTAAGAATATATCAATCTAATTTTTAGCAATTCGCATTTGTCTAAACCTATTAGATACATTTGCGTTAAAAAGTAGTGGCACTTTAATGCGTCAGGTGGAACATAGCCGATTACGAGAACCCTCTGCTAAATATAAAATAAGATATCACCTATTTACAATAGAGAATAACGCCTGACTACAATAAAATTATAAAACTGAGAAAATGTACAGTCGCATTTCTTCTCGTTGGTAATCAGAGAGCTCATGAGAATTTAGTACATGATCACGCAACTTGAATTTTCTTGATTTTCTAACAACGTCTCTTCGCCACTGCTATAAAAAAAGGTATGGGAAGAAAAAATGATAATTTGAATCTTGCATTCGGAATTAAAGGGTCTTCTATATACTTTCCTGGTTGGAAAAGGGACAAACGAAGGAAAAAGAAGAAACTAGTTGCCAGTACTGAGCTACAAATATGTATTCGTAGCTTAAATTGCATGTGCTGGCATTGCTCAAGAACCAGAGAATACTGCTGTTTTTACTGGCGTCGATTTGACTTAAAATCAGATTTAGAAACTGCAATTGGCTTTTATTCATGGATTAGTTGTGAAAAATTAGGTTAATCAGGCATTCAGTAGCTTAATTATGACATACCGTACTTACCAAGGAGGAGAAACAAAAGCGCTGGGACAAACTTTAGCCTGAACATCACAATGCTTTCTGGAAGTCTTATTACTCTAAATGAAAAGCAATGTTGGTTGCGGAAAAAGGAAACGCAATAAATTATTGGCGTTTTCTTACAAAATAAAACTCAAACCAAAAAACACAAATAAAAGCAAAGTGTAGATTACCAAGTTGTCATCGAGATTTTCTCGATATTGTTTTCCCACTTGATCGAGGAATGTCAGGGTTGCACTTTGATAAAGGAAACAACTTTCTAACCGTATTGCGTGTTTGTTTCGATTTTCGTATCCACAAAAAACGCGTAAAACTGAAAGACACAAACGCAAGCTTTCATTGAATTATTTCACGGTATCCGCTTTCCTTAGGGTGTATTACTTCATAATTTGTTTAATTTCAAAACAGGTAAGGTCACAAAACTCAAGTACTTTGTAACCTTTGCAGCGAGGTGTGGTATCTCCACTTATGGAAATTAAGTTTTAGTTAATTAAGTAACAATGCGTGTAAGAAGTAGGCAATGTTATATTGTTCCGCGGCATTTCGCTTTCCCCGCATAAGATCGTTTAGATTTTTTTACTGAGAATACATCAACCTATGGACAACCTGTTTTTTAAATACAATGTACTGGAACTTTATTTTAAAGTGATGTTTCTTTTGTGCTACAATATTTCATCCAATCGTGAAACTCCAAAACAATGGCCAAGAAAGGCTTCTAATTTTACATGTTTCCCACATAGAATTTTGGTTGCATTAAAACTCAGAATAGTTTTCACTAAAAGGGAATCAATTAGGTTACATGAACTGCAGACGTTCGTATATTGAATGCTGCAAAATTAAGATGGTGTCATCAAAATGTCGCAGAAAAAAATTGCTACGATATGCAAGGCATAGCGGCCAAAGTATAAGACAGAGAAACAATTATATCAACTTGAGTGACTTATTGTGTGTAAAAAGGTACTGTACATATGTTTAAAGGAATCACCCCGAGACACGAAGTCAATGCCTCGGACGCTAGGTTTATTTTGAGGGAAATGTTTTCTTTATGTACCTGCATGGTTTAATTTGTCATTTGGACAATGAATTTCGAAATAAGCAATTCCTATGTACCTGGTTTGTCTTATGGACAATGAAGTTTGAAATAACAATTTTCTGTGTGCCTGGTTTGTCATTTGGACAACTTGAAGTTTGAAATAGCAATTATTTCTATGTACCTCGTTTGTCATTTGTACATTGAAGTTTGAAATAGCGATTTTTATGTTCCTGGTTTGCGATTTTTATGTTCCTGGTTTGATGAACAACCGCCTCCTCGATGCAACTGAGTTTCTAGTAATCGCCCTGGCCGTTTACAGTATTAGAGAAAATACAGTATAATTGTTTCGATACATTTTTGGAGATTGAATAAAGTCTCTAAACAAAAACAGAATGAATAAATAAATAAATAAATAAAAAACGTCATATAAGATTTACCGTATTAAGTTAAAAAAAATAATTCCGATTATCTTTTAATTTTAGACGTATGACAAACGTCTAAATTTAAAAGCGTCATGTCCGGAATACGTCTTTCATTTTTATTTAGTATTTCATCATTATTCAAAACCGTAAATTGCTTGATAACGACAAAGTGGCTTTTTAACAAGTCGATGAAAGAAATCCAGGTAAAATAAAACGTACTTAGCTCTCATAAGGAAATATAAGATTTTGTTCTGTTTGTCCTCTCGTTACCACCGATTTCACTGCTAAGTGACAAACGGTTTGCCATCATATCCCACACTTGCATTCATGCATGGGAGGAGAGCTTGATTTACAGCATGTGAAACTCAAAATGGCGGCTACTACTCGCGAATAAAATGATGGCATTCAGTTATCTTATTTCAATCATAAACGCCTTAATTGCACATAATATTATAATTTTAGACGTATAATATTAACATCCAAATCTAAAAGCGTCACGTCCGGAATACGTCTTTAATTTTATTTAATATTTCATCATTATTGAAAACCGTGAATTGATTGATAACGACAAACTGGCTTATTTTTAGTAAGTCAATAAAAACAATACAGGTGATATTTTTGGATGATTCGTTTGTCAGCTTGCTCGCTAACTCCTTTTTCGGCCAATGGCGCAGTTGATAGTGTTAGCTTACTGATAAGAAGGCTCTTCGAATAATCATAAAAGTGATCCAATTAAAATGTAATCTAAGAAGCGTTGTCTTTCGAAACAATGGCACGTTTTGTCATAACGACGAAAAAAATAAATTAAGTATCACTTCCAAGCATCTTGCACGGCAAAGACTTTAAACACAGCAAAGGTTATCATCGGACAGTATCCTCTGCATAGTGCCGCGACGTTGCAAACCCAAGACGGTCTTGACACTACCGTCGTTGCTAAAGGAAAAGCTTCTACGCCTTTGGATTTTAGAATCACAAAACATAACTATCATCGACTTCTAGAAGCAGCCGTGATCTGAACAAAGTGCAACTTTGGATCGGAAATAAGAGTATTCATTGATGAAACGTCAAGGCCAAGAGACTGAGTGAGAAAGATGATGTCATAAAAGGATATTTTAAAGTGAAAATACACTTGTATTCGTGGAGGTGGGGGTTGATGGATTTTTTTAAATTGTTGTTTCACGGGATACTGTACTTGTGTTCACCTCTCATTTGCTATATAGTAAAATACAGTTTAGAGGAATGGAAGGACTTAGGGAACAGACACAGACGGGTTTTTGGTGCGGTTTCCACATCTCACTGCCTATGTAAACTATCGAATTGCATTTTTGCGACTATACCCTGCGAGCAGTGGATTCTCCTACGCCGAGCTACGCCGACGAGAGAGAAACCACTGCGAGCAACCGTTAGTTCCTTTGATCGAGCCGCCGTCCAGCGCTATGGACGAATAAATTAACTTGGAACCGATAAAACAAGTTTGCAAACTTGTTTAGCCTCTCGCACATGCACTCATCCACGTAACTGCTGCGTTTAAGCGAGCCCGCTATGTAACACGTGCCACATTTTTGCCACGAAACAACGGCACGCGCTATAATTTTCCCGCGAAACAACGTCAAATGTATTACGTGGACGTGACGTGGCTGCGCATGCTCGATGGAAAAGCAAACGGTTGCTCGCAGTGGTTTCTCTCTCGTTCCACTCGTTCGGCGTAGCTCGGCGTAGGAGAATCCACTGCTCGCAGGGTATTGCGACTACCGAGGTAAAGAAAAACAAACCAAAAACCAAAACATCTATTGTGCTTCTGAAGTGGTTAGCATTTAATTTCTCCTTTCTATATCTCTACGTGATCCAATTAGCAGGTCATGAAAATAAAAGAAATGATCGCCAAAAACAGATGTTCTCTAGAAACTCTCCCATTATTATCTAGAGTGCAGACAGATCTTGTACTTTGTAAACTTTCTTTAACCTTTAGTTATAAAGTTTTTTATAGTTTGTGAAACACACTTTGCAAACCGCTGTAAGTTTTATATTTTTGACTTAGTCATTTTAAGCTAGTCAAAGTGGCTAAGCTGGGGCCGTATTCACGAAATCCTACCTAAGATATATCTTAAGATATAACTTAAGAGAAAATTTAGGAGCTTCCTAAGATATGTCCTAAGTGCTATTCACGAACGATATCTTATGACCATCCTAAGGTAAACGTAACTTAGCAGTCTCCTAAGTTTAATGGTCGTGGGCAGATATCGATTAGTAAAAGTAAACCAATCAGAGATAGTTTATATGGCGCGATCTCATGAATAATAAGTTATGAAAATTACATGAATGAATATTTTGTATTGTGTAAATTGTTGACAATACAATGACAATACAATAATCTTTATTTGATCTCGAATTTAAGATAGCAAAACTGGTAATAAATATCTTCGTTTATGGTCAGTAGCGAAAGCAACACTGAAACAAATCCATCATCATTTTAATAGGGTCTACTTCGATATTTCTTGTACAAGGGCTTATTTTCACGAAAAACGGAAATATAACACTGCAATGAGAAAGAAATGTAGAACCCGTTAATGACACGAAGGCCTATATGTAACTAACCGTGTTGTATGGCATTACTAGAAAATATATACTTTTTCTTAGGAAAGCAATATAATGCTTTAAAATGTTTATTTAATCGGTAACTTTTGTGATACACAATCACGCTGAAAATCGACGTAAAACTCGTCAACAATCGAATTTAGCCCTGTCAAGACATGTTTTAATAAGTTAGGAGGTCAATTTTGACCTCCTAAGTTTAGGACAAAAATTAAGACATATCTTAAGTTAGGAGGTTTCGTGAATACCAGTTAAGACATGTCTTAAAAATTTAGGAGGTCCTAAGTTTAGGAGAAAAAAATAAGACATGTCTTAAAATAGGAGGTCTTCGTGAATATCAGTCAACTCCTAAGTTATATCTTAGGAGGCTCTTTGGACTTAGGATGCTTTCGTGAATACGGCCCCTGGTCATTAGTTCAGAAGTAACAAAATAAGAAATTATAGTTTGTGAAACACACTTTGCAAACCACCGTAAGTTTTACATTGTGACAATGTTAGTCATCTTAAGCTATCCAAAAATAATGGCATAGTTCAGAGAAAACAAAATAAAACGTGAGATAAGGTTTACTTTATCCCAGACTAGAGAGTTCAACTTGTATTCCAAGTTTTGACTAGGAATGCGTCAACTGCTATTAATTAAAAATAGCTTAGCTTAGAGTTGATGTTTTCTTACCATTTCCTTTTATTTTTTTTGGACAAATTCCATTTCTATTTTCCTTGTTTCCTTAACAAGGTCAATCGCCATGGCACTTGCCCCATAAAAAAACTCAATTAGAGACATCAGCTCTTCTATGTTGAGTCGGCGCGTTTCTTGTGGTACACTGATCGATCAAAAAACGAGCCGCCAAGTATTGTCTTGTCAAATTCAAATATTAAACTAGTACAAAATAAATGATCACGCGAGATTGGATTTAAGATTTCATTTTCTTTATTAGCATTATCTTGAAACCAGGATGTCGCTTTCTCTTGAGGCTACTGAACCCCTGAAAGCCAAACAAAAATATATAACATGTATTAGATGAAATATTGTCAGAACGAACAGTTAATATTGGGCAAGAGTTTTTTTGTAAATTTGTAAAAAAATAATATAATATCTATGTTGGGTGTGTTGGGCATGGATGAGTAGAATATGATAAAATAGGGTACGTTTTAGTCATTATTTTCATTGTAGTTTCATTTTATTGTACACTCATTCAGTGTTGAGTAGCTGCTATGTAAATTGTGGTGCATTCTGGGCTCGGTTCTGAAAGCCAACCAATGTTAATCTGGAGTAATTGTTAACCTAGAGTTTTTACTCTTATTTGAAAGCATTTTCACTTTAGCTGTAGTTCCGAGCTACGGTTTAAGAGTAGTCAAAGCTAACATACATGTATGCAGAATAAACTTATAGGAATTCGTATTTTAAGGTGTATACATGAATTAAAATTTACTCTCGCACAACCCCGTGCCCATTTTTTGAAGAAAAGTTGGGAACATCCTACTTTATTTATTTATTTTTTTTCTATATCATAAAGTGTTTTTAATCTCTTAGTTGTAGCTCTAGTTAGGTAGTCAATTCATAGTAATTGTAAATGTGCTGAAGGAAGCTAAAGAATAAGCGGAAGCATAACAGCGCTGATGATGTCCAGTGAAAACGGGCATAACATAAGCATTGTTTTCATAAGCATAGGGAACAATCTTATGCTTATCTCTCTAGTGAAGAGCAAGGCCGTAGCCACTATGAGGCAAACCGAGGCACTTGCTTCAGTCATGATCCCAGTGTTTTGTTTAAACGCTACGGCCTGAAGAGTTATCTACTATACTCTACCTAACTGCTGATGTAGCTGTAGATCCACTTGGTATACTTGCTGACTCGGGCATTAACGGAGTAATGTCCCGGATGACAGCCCCCCTCGCCCCAACTGACCACCCCCTGCAGAAACCACCTGCCATACCAATCCTTGCACACGATTGGTCCACCACTGTCAGTATTACACGTGCTAATGGGACTTGAACCGCCGTGTCCTGTGCAGAACATGGCGCTCGTCACAGGGATTCCAGCATCTTTGTTGCTGTCCTCGCACTCCGATTGGCTGACTTTGGGGAGCATGGCTTGTTTGAGGGTATCCGCTTGACTATTCCAGTCACCAGGAACGGTCAAGCCCCAACCTGGAGAGTTTATTAAACTTCATTAAAACTTGGGCTGCATGAATGGGTTTTTTTTCTTGCACAGCTCACGTGACTTTCATAATAATAATAATAATAATAATAATAATAATAAATTCCGCAAGAATGGCAATTTTGATTTCTTGACCGCCTGTCACTCAGAATAAAATTTGATGAACTGTAATCCACTTCAATCCTTGCAATCCTTTACTTTATCTCCAAACTACTGCTTTTGTTTTTCTCCGTAGAATCGTTCTATCCAGTTTATTTGCGTATTTGGTGACATTTTGGCGATATAACATGCAAATAAACTAAGCGAAATTTTAATTTGTTAATTGTTTCGGCGGACACTTCATCTGAAATATTATATAAAGTGCATATATGACTTTTCTTCTTAAGATTTTTCTTTAGTGTCACGCTCTTGAAATTCTAGTACCTAACGCATTTTAAAATGTTTTTCTTGTTGTTGTTTTTCCTACTTATTTACTTTTTTCATAACACAATAATATTTTCTCAAGACAACTTATTTACCTGTTGCATGACACTCTTTCCCGTCCGGAATGACAGAACCTTGATACGGAAGGCAAACCAAGCTCACGCGTTGGTTCAAAATGGCGGGACGGTTTAGCTGGATTAACGCTAAAAAAATTAATTGTAAATTTCACTCTTTTTTTTTTGCTTACGGCAAATAAAAGAGACGGAAGGAAATAAAATTAAAGTAGAATAAAATGGTGCCCAACATTTCGCTTTGCAAACGACAAAGCTTCTTTGGGAAGCCCACATTCTCAACACTCAACGGCCTGTTGCAGTGATCGATTGTACATTCTTTGTCTTGCTGGTGCTTTTTTATGATGGGTACGGGTTAGTCCTCTGTTTGTGCACAACATACCACTCAAACAGAGGATGGTTAGCCTGTGTGATGGGTAAAATATTGCGCACGTATTGCACGTATCGTGTGCCCAATCCGCAATATTGCACAAGGCAAGGCAGAAACATGAAGTAGAAATACAGATGAATTTTGTATGCAATTTTATCTACATGAATTGTAGCGTGTGTCCGAGCTATTTGAGACGTCTTTGAGCATAGCAGAGCAGTTTAATCTAGTTTAATCATTTTTGCAGTCATCATGACATAGCAAACTGTCAGGTTTTCAAAATCTTCGAGTCAAAATTTTACAAGGATGGGAAGTCTTTGGATTTAAGTCTTCTTCTTTCCTTTACGTCATTTTTTCATAAACGATTTCCCTTAATTTCTAAATAACAGTTCAAAATCGTTGAAGCGAATATATCTGTTTTCGTTAGAATCTTTTGGACTTTTTATCAGCAATTCTGCATAGAAGCCATCCACACCCCGCACACCCCCACATCCCCACCCCTCCACAGCCCCATACCCCCACACCCCTACACCCCCACAGCCCTGTGGTTATAATCTCCCTGGGCTATAAACTCATTATAAGGGTTACCTAATTTTGCTATGAATTCCCTTACCGATGTCATTATTCACAATTGTAGGCTTATCGTAGTCTGGATGCACTATTATATTCGCCACATCAAACACCTGTTCGTAGCCCTCTCGTATGCTCCGTCGGTGCTCCCCGAGAGTAATCTGAAAATCTCCGTAATTTTCCGGCCTCTTTGCATGGTTCACACAGTGCGCCGCTGTGACTATCCACTGTGGGCTCACCAAAGCCCCTCCACAGTGGTGTCCCCCAAGGTAATTGATTTGAACCATCCAGGGCCAAGAGTAGGGAAGCGCATTACTACCACTGATGATCCTAGTCTTTGGACGGTATCCACATGATGTGGCTACGAGAAAGATGTAGTCCTGCATTAGATTTCTGTCTGATTTTGATTGATAGACTGATTGAATGAGTGGCTGACGGCTGGCTGGCAGACCAATTGACAGATTAACTGAAGGAATGACTGACTGATTGATTGATTGATTGATTGATTGACTGACTGATTGACTTTCTGACTGACTGAATGACTGATTGATTGACTGACTGACTGACTGACTGACTGACTGACTGACTGACTGACTGACTGATCGACAGACTGACTGATAGACTGACTGGCTGATTGACCGACTAAGTATCTGGTTGGTTGATAGTTGATTAATAATTCTTTGTTTTTAGAAAAGGTTTGCTCGTATTCTACGAGTAGTAATAATAAGTGATAGTTATAATAACAATAATTTAAGAATTTATAATGCGCTTTTTGACATAAAAATGATCAAAAGCGCATCACGTGGTTGCTGCTAGGACCTTTCATTAGTTCCATACTGGATCTCCATTTGCGCGTGTAACGATGTACTGAGAGTAGCTGTTTGTCCTCATATTAAGCTTCCGCGCGTCTACCTCCCCCTTCTCCTTAACGGTTACAGAGCTCCGGAACCAAAAGCGTGGGGCTCCAGGGCTCCAAGTGACACATATCAGGGTCCAGGTACAGGACTCCAGGGCACTAGTGATGCAAAAAAATCTAAAACATACTTATTCCGAGAAATGTCAGGCTTCCTTGCAGTTCATTGTTTTTGTTTATTCATTTTTTTGGCTGGTTAGGTCTCTCGTAGATCCCACGTACCTTTAGCAGCATTATCGTTTGCGGTCTTCTGCAGTTTACTTTTATTTCCATATATTTTGGGACCTTAGGTGTTTCCAGATCCGATATGCTGTGCTCAAAAAGCATGGTTTTGCCCATGCGTTTAAATGTTCAGATCGGCTTTGTCCATCTGCATTTCAATTTGCGAGACATCTTTGTGATACACTGTGGGCTCCTTGTTCCCCGAAACACGTGATGTGGCACGCGTGTTTCGGGTGACAAGTGAGTACATAGTACGGAACCTGATATTGTGAACGGGTCATTGTGCAGTCTATTTGCGTTGGCTTTCTTGCTAGCGACATTTAGATCGTTACACCGTGCTGATGAGTTGCAATAAACGAAACAATTGGTCCACGGTTACGATCCTACTTTATCGGTTTCTATCGTGATGATGTCTCGCAAATTTTACTTTTTTTTTTTTTACGTGGTCAGATCAGCCATGCAGTTCATTGTTTTTGTTCATTCATTTTTTTGGCTGGTTAGGTCTCTCGTAGATCCCACGTATCATTAGCAGCATTATCGTTTGCGGTCTTCAGCAGTTTACTTTTATTTTCATCACTTTAGCCTGTTTATCACCAAACGCAAATATAAAACTATTATTTGTGGTACAATTAGTACAGTTACAGTGTTGAGAAATGAATTTATGGCATCTTTAAAATGCCTCAGGATCCCCCTGAAGTGCACACACAATGCAACGATGCAACACGCCATGATAGATAACCAAAACCAATATCTAATATACATTTGTCACTCTTCCTTCTGCAAAACCCCCTTTCCTTGTTAACCAGTGTTCAGCAAATAAACTGAACGGAATCTAGATAAAAGAATGTAGTCGCAATTTTTCTATCTTGGGCTTCAGGAACGAAAACGTTCGTTCAGGCTCCGTGGGCTCCACTGCGGAAACAGCCAATTATTTCGCGGCCGTTCGCGTGTTTCGTAACCTCGTTTCCAGGTTTTCAACTATTTAACACGAGTAAAAGAGATTGCAGTTTACAACACTGGCGACAGTAGCCTGTGAACAGGCTTCTTATTTGGGGAATTGGGTTAGGTTTAAATCGGCGAGTGAAGCGAGCCGAGCGCGGACTGGGGATGAGGGAAGGCGCGGCGCCGCCCATTCCCTCTTTCCCAGTAATCGCTTCGCTCGCCGATTTTAACCTAACCCAATTCCCCAAAAAGAAGCCTGTTCACAGGCTATGGCGACAGCGCCTATATGAACTACTCGTAAGAAAAATATAGAAACAAAATAACAGATATGACTGACGTACCTTGAACACCGGTAAGGATACCTAAGAAATGGAAAACATGAAGATGAGATCATACAGCTTTGAATCACCGTAAATCTGTTAAGATCTGTTAGTATACCACCCCCTCCAAAAAAATACTCATTTAGAACAGTGTTGGTGGCCCGACTTAGCCTACATTAGAGGCTAATCTACTTAGTTGCTGGATGCATTTTCAACAATCCTTGAAACCAGAACTAATATTGTCACTATAAGGACATCATCCCCACCGTAAGAAAAAATAGGCAAAATTAGCTCCCAAAACAGAATTGCTTCTCAACAGTAAAATCAGCCACATTTCGGTATCAAAAACAGATCTTTTGAATTTACAGTGTTTGACCCAAGCAGTGTTAGCGTTTAAGAAGTACGGGTCTTGGGAACCCCCTCCTTCAAATTTTTATGGGTCCTGCACAACGGTTGAGGGTCAAGTATTAATTCTTTCTGCTATATTTTTGTGACTTATGCGATTTAAGTGGAGCATAATTACTTGCGTCTCGAGGACGCAAGAGGCCTCGCGTTTATGCATCCAGCAAATTTTCATGCGTTTATATGCACGATTTGTGCGTAAACGTGGACCCTGGACTCGCGACACTGAACTGTGAACATTTAATTATTGGATCGATGTCTTTAATCTTTACTCCCAAGAATACTTAACATCGAAATTCAAGGAAAATCTCAAATACATTTTGTAAAATACTGAAAAACAAATGGTACCATGCAAAAGTTCTGCCAAGGAGGTTTCATTTAATGGTCACACCTGATAGGAACTAACTACACGACATTTCTCCATCAAGACTCTGGAAGTGAAATGGTTATTAAAGTACCTGTGCTGTAAAGGAATAAGGTAAAACCAGCAACCGCAAACATGTTGTTCGTGCTTCTGCTTCTTCTACGTGCATTGAATGACAACAGTTCAGGCCTTTTAATTATAAAACTTTAAACAGCTTAACAGCTTGTGAAAAAAATATCTTTCATTTGGGATTTATATTGACACAATTTTGAAAATTCTAATGATTTGTTTTTTAATGACATGACATGTTTACAGCGTCAAATATCGGATGAAACTAAATCTTTCAATGTAATATGAAGTTTTATGACGGGATTTGAAACAATTTGATGTTGCATGTTTAAAGAAAACTAAAAGAAAATGAATACAGTATTTCCTCGAATAAGCAAAATCCGAAATAAACGCCCCCTTGGAGTCATGAAACTTACATGTAATAACCAATTTTCGCCAAGGAACGGATTCGAAGGTAGAGATTGCGTATAAGAAGAAATAAAAAGTCGAATAAAGATGATTTCTGGCTTGAATTTTCTCCACGTTTTCTGCCAAGGACAAAAATAATAACTCGTTGAACACTCTTAACTGACGCACCCACCCTAATTTCAAATTATAGGTCTGGACGTTTTCACCTGACTTCACGCTGGCGTATTACTTTCTTTTGTTCCGTTCACACCAGCATGGCTGTTGTCTTCTAAATCCTCAGGGAATGGTTGCAAACCACCTAGTAGAAGTACTGATCAACTCTTTCGTAAATTAAATTGGAACAAATTTTATCATCAAGGGCTGTTAGTAAAGCGATAATGATGTACGATACCGTTACAACAAGACTCCAGATTATTTACGTTTTCGGTTTATTCCGCATCATGATAGCTTGACTTACAGTCTAGAAACTCTGAATACAAGCTTTCTATACTACATCCGCGCACTTATTGTAATAAGCGAGACTGTGTTATGGAATAGCTTACCTAAAGAAAGAAATAAATCAAACTCTCTAAATGATTTTAAAATGAAATTAAAAAGCCACACTTTTCAGAGCGTGCTCATTTTATTATTTTTGGATTCTCACACGGCGTCCTTGTAGAGCAGGTTTATTAATTTTATTACTAGTAGGAAGCTTGTTATTTAGTTTACTTAGTTTTTCTTTATCTGTTTTTATCATTGTAAAGATACATACCTGAATGGAAATACCGTGAAAAAAGGCCCAATCTACTAGGGCGCCTGGTGGGTACGTAGCAATGATATTCTTAACCCAAGTGGCTGTCTTGCGCAGCTTTTATTATTGTATTGTATGAATTTCTTCGGCCATTTTTTGGGGCAGTACGCAGCTCTTACAAGATCTTCTCTGATTTGCTGAGAAAACAATAGAACAAACAACACAACAATGGACACTAGCCCTAAAAACAATAGAGCTGCGTGATATAAGGGTCCAATGAAATTAGAGGTTGCTGAGAGCTGCGTGGCATCTGCATTTTTTTTTATCAATTTCGCGTCTTAAAAGAATAAAATATTTAACGATCTGTCTTCGAAATGTTCGAAGTGTCGGCTTTTGCAGAATTTATATATAGAAATAGAAAGTGTGATAGATTTCGATTTAAGGAGGCTCCAAAGGGTTTCTTACAGCTTATGTACATGTCAGAACAACTACACATTAAAATTTGATGGTTTTAGTCTCTGAAACAAATTGTAGATAGGCTTATGACATGGTTGTTAAAGTTTCCTTCAAGACCATTTATGACGTCATATCTGTTGTCATGGTAACTATAACCCTCCAAAGAGATACCCCTCAAAAGTCAGTTTTTTAAATCTATCTTTAAAACTAACTCGGTGACCTATGTTTTTTATAAGCGTTTTTAAAAGTTTGCAATATTCCTCACCTCCTGTGTAAATTTGAAAAAAATCTGTATTGTGGAAATCGAGATAAATCGAAAAAGGCGTTTTAAAGATTTAAAAAAATTCCACTGTACAGTTTTTTTCCAAAATGTCTCAAATGTTAGATAAAGTTGAATGCAACTTGCATGAAAAATTTCAACATAGGTCACCGAGCAAAGTTTTGAGATAAAGAGGAATATTTTATGCACGATTTATTTCCGGTTCGCGCGATTTTACGCAGTATTTTTATTTCCGGTGAGCTGCGCGCGCTACTTTTTGATAGGAAAATCAGCTGACGTATGCGTCAAAGCATGACGAGTGCACGTCGCGCGCGCACGCAGCTGAAAACCCTTTCGAGCCTCCTTAAGCAGTGTCTACCTGCGCAAGCGCAGTGAACGTACAAAAAGAACCGGTTAATATTTCGCCGTCCACAAAACCGCAACTAATATCCCTGTTTCTATCAATCCCCACAGCTGGGCAGCGTTTTGGAAAATCTCCATTTATATGTGGACGGAGCCTTAAGGTGGCTCAATATAGTTATTGGCCAGTCTTTCAAATAAAATATACACGATCTTATTGCTGTCTTTCAAGGGTTTTGTTTCTTGATACTAGGCATAATATACACATACATGTAGCTTAGGCTTTCTCGTTTACGGAGAAGTCTAATTTGGCAGTCTTGTCTCGTTACCATGCCAACCAATGATTGAGTTGTTGGGCTTGTTGTTCAAGGCTAGCAAACCTCTCAACGGATTTTCTCGGTTTTTACACGGTAAATATTCACGATTTTTGGTGAAACAGAAGAAACATTCAGTAAGTCTAATCTGACAAAGCCATAAAAAAAAATCGGTACATAATTTTCGGCAATTTACTCACTTTTCGTTTTTTACGTTTGTTGTGTAATATGTACAAAAATATTTGTCATTTTATGTGCACGCGAACAAAAGAAATCCTACCATGCAATTTGCCAGTTTTTATAAAATAATTACCGCGTGAAACGCGCGCAATAAACGTTTTAGCTACCAGTTAAAACCCCTTTATTTTTAGTTACGTCATCAAAAAAAAAAAAAACGCGTGCTCGCGCCATTTTCGTGCCCATGCCTCGCGCGCCAAAAACTGCATGGAGCCACCTTAACTGGTGTTTCTTGGTGTAGCGGAAGCCATTGTTGGTTAGCTTTTGTGTTGTGGTGTGGGTATTGTTCAGTGTCTTTTGAATCTTTTGTTTAACGTCATTTGGTGATCACACCATCCGCAACACCAAGAAACTACCCCTTAAATGCAACATTTTTTTAGAAAAATAACAACTTGATGAGGTGCATTCAGATCATGTTTTATTCATTTTACTTATATTAAAGCCATTACATAATCATAAATATCTTTCCCCGTGTTGACCTTTATTTCTTCTGAAATAACTCCAGTGGTGTCGCTCCTGCAACAGATTGATACATAAGGAGATTTCATCACAGACATGTTCTGCTTAAAAACTATCAAAATATTCAGAAAAACTAATATTAAAATAATTTATTCATTCAGTAACAATTACGTCAACTCCCTCTTAAACACGAAGTTCCGGTATAAAAGGAGCCTGGCCTGGCTATTCTCACCTTCAGTCATCAATCAACCACTGAAGCATAAACAACTGACAAATAACATGCGTCATTACTAAGACCATTGCTAACACAATTTGGAAAAACTTTATGAAAGTTATATCAGAAGTCTTTTAAAACTTCTATTTCTTTTTTTGCTTAGGTAAAATCTTGGTTTAATTCGATTTTTGAAGCAAATTATATTTAAAGGACGCGCAAGTTAACCACGTTTTGTGACTGAAAGACGCCTTAATTTGCATTTTACACCCATTTTATATTTAAAGGACGCGCAAGTTAACCACGTTTTGTGACTGAAAGACGCCTTAATTTAATTTGCATTTTACACCCATTTTATATTTATAAGGACGCGCAAGTTAACCACGTTTTGCGACTGAAAGACGCCTTAATTTGCATTTTACACCCAAAAGGTGTGAAATGGGGGAGGACTAAGCCTTTTATACCGGAACTTCGTGTTTGACGACCACTCTCTTACGCGACCACTTCCCGCAAGCGACCACTTTGTAAATTACCGTTTTGTTTCTCAGTCAAATACTGTTTGTCTTGATTTTTCTCTTAAGCGCCCACCTGCGAGCTTAAGCGACCACTTTTTCCTGCCTCAAGGGTGGTCGCTTAAGAGAGGGTTAACTGTATTAATATTCTTAGCCCTAACTCATGCAAATCAAATGGTCGGCTGCTCGGTCAGTGGAGTAGACTGCAAAACAGTCGGGTTTTTTTTTCGCTGGCTCGCTCGCAAAGGCGCGAAGCGCCAAAAGCGTCTGAAGCGTGGATACTCGCGCGCGAGCCTCACACGCCCGCAGTTTGTGTTTTTAGCGTCTCTCCCCAGTCCCACTCTTCATATTCACCGTCGCTCCCACATTCGTATGACGCAAAACATGCGACTGTTTTGCAGTCTATCAGTGGAGCAATGTGGACTGTGATGAATGGAGGCAACTAGTGAATAGAACATGTGATTGTGTTGACAGAAAGACAATTGAAGAGAGTCAACGACTAAGAGTCAGGAGACACCTGAGGAACAAACTCAGTGAATTTTGAACTTTATTTAATTGTATTTTTATATTTTTTCGGTAATACTCGTTTCGGGTCACCAGGCGGATATAACTCAAATCGCATTATTGCTGACTATCTAGTAAAAGAACATAAGGGAATGGTGCTAGCCTAACGTGAAGGGTAGCTCCCAATTTCAAAAGATAGTCCTGGTATCAGAGATGTTTTGGCAGTGCCAAACGATCGAGGGCGACGAGCTTGGAAAACTGTCACAAACTGTCGCAAATTTAGGCGTTTTCTGTAGATTTTTCTTTATTCAGAAAATTAATTGAAGCTGCCTTTACTGGAACAGCTCGTTCAGGTGGAAGAATCTAATACTAACATCGTTACAACCTCGTTATACATTTTTAGCGAATAATAGAATGTTTATATGGTAGTATAGTACAATTTTATTAAATTTGAGCATTGGAGTTTTTTGTCTTTCTATTTGGAATGCATAGCTCTTGATTTGTATTAATTCTTCGTTTTAACATACTTCCTTCACCATGGACATGTGCAACATAGCTGACCCTGAGGGCATGCTGGGTGAGGAAATCCTGCACAGTCCCCTCGGTTACAGTTTGTTCCACAGTACTTGTAGTCATACCCAGGCTCACAGTTATCCTCTGAGTCACTAGTCACTAATGGGACAAAAGAAAGGTGACAAAGTCGGGATGATTCATTTTGGAGCCTACCGGTCAGGTGCATAACGGTGAAGGTTAAGACACCCTGAATGAGCCAGATGACTCTTTTAGGCGGCGATTACCTCAAGTTTTTGTCAATGAATGAAGACGAGTGAATTGGCAATGGTTTGGGTTTGAGTGGTCAGGCGGCTTAGAGCGAGAGTAAGGGGTTGGGTCTTACGGTTAGGGTTGCATTGGGGTCAGTGTTCTGGTTAGGTTGGGGTCAGGGATAGCTTTAACTTTAGTAGCGAGAAGCGTAGTGTGGATTTTTGTTTTAAGTTTCAAATACCTTACAGGTCGCCAGTATCAATCAATCAATTAACTTTTTTTCAACACGGTAAAACGGCTCAGTATTGATTGAATTGTTCATCTACATGTACACGACAACACGATCCCAGAGACCACAGAAGACTCAAACCCGACGATTGTTCGACGAGCTAACTATCTCATCAACTCGTTTACAATTGCTTCTCTCCTTCTCGAAGGAATAGCCGATTCAATACAGATTGCCCCACTCCTTTCACCCGCTCTACTCCCCCCCCCCCCCCCCCCCCCCCCCCCCCCCCCCCCCCCCCCCCCCCCCCCCCCCCACCCCTCCCAAAAACACAATTATGCACCCCGGCAATTCGTCAGTATCCATCAGCGAAATGAGTTAGATGGCTTCAGGTATGACTTAAGTTCTAGAAAATGTCAAGGATACATTACGTGTAACTTCTATTAAACGAGAGAAATATATCAGCTGAAGTTCTGCGTAAACAATAATCGCATAAAAAGTCAATTCATTTACCTCCAGGCTTCGGTTCCACTAACTGGATAAACAGGAACATAGCGAACAGTGCGAGTGCTAACAGCTTTATGTCTCAATCTCTGAAGTGTCTCAAAGTGGACTCTACAAAGACAAATGTTCTGCAGATTATTTCCTTGCGGATCATAGAAACTGCTTTGCGTTTATCAGTCCCACGTTTTTCCTCCGCGTGCGCGTAGTTTGAATCATGTTTGCAAACTCAAAGCACTTGTTCTTCTGCGATTTAAGAGGAAATTAAACATGATGGTTCAATTTGGCAACAGTGCCAATCCAGTAGAAAAACCGAACTCATTCAACATTATAATGACATTATATCTATGGAAATAACACCAGAGTACATGTAGGTAGTTTTTTTTAACAGCAAATCAATAAAAGTATTAGATCAGAATTGGTGTTTTCATGCAAACGGTTGTTTGAACTCACGTAGTTTTGAAGGAATAATATAAATACATTTAAAGTTAGCTTTCATGCAGGTTTTGTGAGAAAACGTCAAGCGACTAGCTCAAAGAGGGTAAAAAAAAGTTCACTAACCTTAAATTGCGCCGAATAGGACTTCAGCCGAACTTAAAATTTTTATCACTTTTTAAAAGCTGGGAGTGGTCGTACGTCAAACTGTAATACAATATTTTAATTCCTTTTGTATGTATGAATACAGCTTTGTAGATAAACTCTGTCAGCTGGAAAAGCGAATCTAAATTTAAAAAGTCTTAAGTTACAGATGAACAACGATTTTGATTGAAATCGTACAAACATGCCAGTCAAAGAAAATGTTTCCTACTCTAACATTAATAAAAGAAAAACTGTTTCCTCCTGATCTGACAAACAGAAAAGCTAAGTGCTAAGGCTTCGATCACCCCCAAGGTAGACCTCAATTGATGTGGTTGTTTGGCCATCTTTTTTTGAATCATTCATTTTACCCTATCAGCCTTTTCAGACCAACTTGCACTAATGATTTTAGCAACTGATGTACTCAAAAAAGGCAAAACATATCATTTGTAAACCAAACTTCTCAAAACCTAATTTTAGACTCTTTCGGTCACCAACTGCATGGGAGAACTATTAAAAACTCGTTCGGCTAATACACGACTCATAAGGTTTCCCACATACGCCGGGGAGGCTTAGTTATGACCGCGTAAAAAATGAAACCCATTCAACAGGTTAACTTTATTCAATATAATTTTTGTGTGAATAAGAAACAAAATCCTTCAGCTGCACAAGCTTTCGGAGTAGATAAAATGAATCCATGTTAAAGGTGTATGGATAAATATTTTGGCACAATTTTCATCACAAATGTAAAAATATGTCAAAGAAACCCTTTTTTATGAGTACAGTTTGCAAAAAGAATGACTGTCCAGCCACCATATAAGAGCTAATGATAGGCTCGATGCCTGTTAGCACCGGCCTGATGGGAGAATGAAACAAGCCCGCTCTCACAGCAAAAAGTACTAGCATTCGTTGGCTGTTTCATAGAGAATAATAATATCTGTGTGACGAGTGATCCGTCTTGATCATTCTCGTGCCCAGAGCCGCCGGAAACTGAGCTCGTGGACCAACTGGCTTGGTCCTCTCAGGCTCCGTGGGTTTAAAAGGCGCAGGTAGCTCTGGGGACGAGAATGCGTCCCGAGACCCAGACGGAAACCAGTATAATTGTACATTATGCTTCGCGCGCCTGTCCTTGTTTTGGCTTGCACAGGAGCGAGGCTTCTAATGCCCAGAGGAGCAGAAACATAATGAGCAATGCTGGGTTTTTAAAGCTGAGGCGCGGTTACGTTTCTATAGGGATGATATCTGTTTACAAACATTCTTTTTGTTATTCAAATGTGCCAACCACTGGAACAAAAGAACCCTTTGTTTCGGCAGCCAATAAGGTTCTGGTTGGCACATTAATAACAATTGGTGACGTCACTGATATCTTCCCTATTAAAAACTGCGGACATTTTACATTTTATCGTATGCGGAGCTCGACACTGGCAAAGCACCGTCTGTTTGTGAGCAATAATATCATTGTATTCGGGGAATATGCTGCCATCGGAAGAAGTTTTAAACACGAAGTTCCGGTATAAAAGGCTTAGCTCCTCCCCCATTTCACAACTTTTGGGTGTGAAATGCAAATTAAGTTGTCTTTCAGTCACAAAACGGGGTTAACTTGCGCGCCTTTAAATATAATTTGCTTCAAAAATCTTATTAAACGAAGATTTTACCTAAGCAAAAAAGAAATAGAAGTTCATCGACTTCTGATATAACTTTCATAAAGTTTTTCCGAATTGTGTCAGCAATGGTCTTAGTAATGACGCATTTTTGTTGTCAGTTGTTAATGCTTCAGTGGTTGATTGACGACTGGAGGTGAGAATGGCCAGGCCAGGCTCCTTTTACACCGGAACTTCGTATTTTAATGAGCCGTTATTTCCCATGGTACTGCTTATTTATGCTATGCAAGGTGAGTCTAACTTCCGAGTCTGTGGATGAAATCTATAGATGGTTTTCACTCACGTGACCTTCAGTCCTGTGGGACTCAATGACAAAGGCCATGGCGGCCATGTTGGTGCACATAACAAAAGAAATTCATTAAAATTCTTTTGTAGGTGTGCACCAACATGGCCGCCGTGACGTATATGAAAACCACCTTTATCCTGAAGTATGACCATTCCAATGAAAGCTATCAAGAATTTTTCCTCTATTGTTGTTAGTTTCTCAATAGTTTGCACAATGAATGTTGGATTTAAAATTCGAGTGTCAGTGTAAATGGCAGTGAAAAAAAAGTGACAAACACCCAAATAACACATGGTTTTATTTTTTTAACACTTTTTACACGGACGAGGTCCAGGAACTACACTACAATCCGTATACAGCTGACTAAACCAGTAACATGTTAAGTGCAAAGAAAGCTGGCTACCTACATTGTACAATAACAAAACCATTCATTGTACCGTTTTAACCACAAAAACAACATTACTTTGTTTGGAAGACCAGAAGAATGTAGTCTCCTACGCCGCCATTAGTGAACTTACGCAACAGGACGGCAGGTGGAAGATGACGGCAAAATCTCGTGTTACATGCGTGACAGTAATTATGTTTGGCAAAATAAACTTTGCCTTCTCATTGTTCATGGAGTCAACGACCAGAGCACAGCGACGTTAATTGAAGATTGCATCACATTCCTAACTACTTTGATTTATATTAGTGTCTCCTATTGGTAGATCTTTGTTTAGATCGGCTAGATGTTTTGACACTCAAATGAAGTTCTACTAATACTTGTACTGCCAGTCACGCAAGAACGTCTTACCGTCCTCTTTATCTGCGGTCCTGTTACGTAAGTTCACTATTATTTGGGTAGTCACGCAACGTCGTCACGTCCCACTAATAGCTGCCGCTTATGACACAAAGAGAAAGGAATGCGATTCAGGCGTGTGCAGCCAGAGAGGAGCGTGGAGAGGAGCGTTGCGTGACCATCCGAATAACGGCTGTGTAGGAGTCCAAGAAGAATGCTAAGTGCACTTAATATGGAGCACAAACAGAAGAACAGTTAATAATACAAGATTGTTGATAAAACAATAATTTACATCGCTCATAAAATGAGTCACGATAGCTTTGGGACGTCCATACAGCGCAGCAAACTCTGCAATCACAACCACAATTCCCGATAATTTACCCTGTTTCCAAAGAAATGTGGATATTATAGCCTGTTTTCCATATGATCGCTACGATCGCTGCGATCGTTGAAAAAACGTTCAGCGCTTGTAGGAAATGGACTAAGTCCCTTTCATACTTTCAACATAATCGCTACGATCGCTGGAGAGGGCTTAGTCCATTTCGCTACAAGCGTTGAACGTTTTTTCAACGATCGCAGCGATCATATGGAAACCAGGCTTATAAGCAGGCTTTTTTGTTATCACATTTATAATGAAACAAATATATTTGTTGTAGTTAATTTTTTATCTCAGGTAATTTTTGTTTTTCCATTGTTTTTGGGTATGGTAATATATGCTAATGAATTTGAAACAAAGGAAAAACAAAAATTACCTGAAATAAAAAATTAACTACAACATATTCAAAATAAACCTTCCATTTATGGCAGTTCTATGCTACCAAAAGCTAAAGCTGAAATAATAACAATGGAAGACTGGAAAATTTATAAATATTTAAGAAAAAAATGTCTTTAAAAATAATGGTAGCTTGAGAACAGTTTTTGTAAACAACATCATTGGTAGTTTGCACAGCGGTCATGTTGTGGGTTAGAACAATGAAATTATTACCCTTTGGAAATAAAACTCTATTTTTGTGCAAAGGATTTCAGAATCAGTTATTATGTCTTTTTGACCACCAGCATGGCTGCCATGCAGACAACCTATTATACACAACTATAACAACCTACAAATTCAACCTCCACTTATTTGAGTTACTCACTGTTGCAGCACCATTTTGAGAAAGCCAATCTGCAAAGTGGAAGGGACTAAGAAACGGCGGTTGTATTTGCAGGAAATGCCTCCCTAATACACTAATCTGAAATAATATCAAAACGTGTTCAACTGCGAGAAGACTTAATTTTTCTCATTCAGAAAGCTGCAAACACCAAGCCTGGCTTTCTTTTTTCCTCTTGATAAAACAAGTTTTGAGGTTATTAAGCCCGTGTACCCACATATTTTTGGTTAGAGTAACAATCTTGTCATGCAGGTGTGGAATTTGGCAGTGGCGATGATGATGGTGGAATAGGAGAACCAATTTGTTGAGTTGGCGTGTTGCTGGACTGCATTGGAACTGGAGAGCTGATCACCTGCTGCCCAAGTCTTTGCTGTTCTTGTTTTACCACTGGGACTATAAGGGGGCAAAAGAGCCATTGTGAACCAGTGTATTGTTGCAGTTATTTCCAGTAAAACAACTTGAATTGGTTGCTCAAAACAAAAACATTCCATAAGCAAACACTCAGTTATGCAGGATTGTACAGTACAGCTGTAGCTGTTCACAAAGCCTATGGTACACTGTATAACATTTCGAACCATACTCAACTATGTATCATTTGCTAAAGAGCAGTACAGGGTTCACATTTAAAATAGGTAGGGGGTAGGGGGTAGGGCGGTGGAATGGGTCGGGGGTACATGTGGGCTGGTGAGCTGCCAATGACACAAACAAGTGATATACATGTACAAATGTTTAACAACATAATGTAACTCACAGAAATATGGATGTTCCATGGCCTCTCTTGCTGTGAGGCGTTCCTATACACAGAAAAAATAAATTAATTGAATCACTGACACTTTGTATGCATTTACATATTTTGTAAGCAGTATTTTAATGACCTTGATTCTCCAGTTTTCCTTGTAGAGAAGACATACACTGTAAATATAATTATTTTAAGCCTGAGTGTACAACTCTTGCAATGGAACATAATGCACGACACAGCATAGTTAACAGTACTTCTCTTTATGCAGCATTACCTAAATCTAACTAACTGCTTAACAACAATAATAATATTGTTTAATGACAACTGCTTTACTGCAGGATTCTTTCAGCATTCAAAAAGATTATTCTTTCAATCCAAGGCTGGGCTCTTAGAAGAATCACAGGGAGCCCAATGTTTCCCAACTTTGAAATCCAGGGTACCCAGCATTTAAGCTTTAGCAATAAGTGTGTTTTCCAGTTGACCAAAGACAAACGTTAAGAGCCTAAGCTCCCGGGTACTGCTGGAGCACAGCCCTGCAATCACATTCGGAAAATATTGTTATTTTAAGACGAACTTTAAAGAGTATCATTAAGGTGTTGTTTGTTTTTGGCATGTTCATGTATTATAAATTATTGTATTACTAGTAGTAATCATAGATTATAGTGCGTCTCCTTATCCTGTGGCACCTCGTCTTGACCTAGTACCTCAGTTTCATGAATTAATTCAGCCACTGTTGAAAAGGGCTATGTCGCGAGATATGCCACGCAGGCAAAAACGTCGGGCCGTCATCAAACAAATTCACGCTATCGCCGTGGAATCGGGCAAAATCCTGCCGTGCTGTGTACTCCCAAAGGTCTCAGATTTTTCCGACATATAAATAGTATATTTGTCTTGATTTCATTTCGGTTATTTCTCCGATTCTGAAATCATACTCCTCAGTACATGTACTAATACCGGAACCGGAAATGAGAAATTTCTGAGAAAGCATGTTCTTGGATACCGCGTTAATGGAGCATGAAATCGACGCTATCGCCGTGGAATCGGGCAAAATCCTGCCTTGCTGTGTACTCCGAAAGGTCCCAGATTTTTCCGACATATAAATAGTATATTTGTCTTGATTTCGTTTCGGTTATTTCTCCGATTCTGAAATCATACTCCTCAGTACATGTACTAATACCGGAACCGGACATTAGAAATTTCTGAGAAAGCCGGTTCTTGGACACCGCGTTAATGGAGCATGAAATCGACGTTTAACTCGCAACATTCAACGTGAATTTCGCAGGATTTTTCGGATAAAATTACAACTACCAGTTGCAAGTAAGACACAAGACTGTTGAATATAATTCCTTTATTAGCTAGACAAATTTTAGTCACAAAACTGCGAAATCTTTAGTCGCAAATGCGCCCGATGCAGGCGCAATTTTGAGCACTGTAAAGTTAATCTGCGTTCGCCTGGCGCGGCCGGTCAGTGAATTAATATTGCTACAAGACAAAAGCGAATTGCACCGTACCGTAGAACATCGCGAAGAATAACGTCGGTATTTAGGTGAAAGCTTCCCAAATCAGGCAGAGAACCACAGCAAAATCAAGATAGAACATTCAAAACATACCAGAACGGTAGCGAGGAAAATCTGTAACTTCTTGCTTGATTCCAAAGAGACCCAACAACTTACTTGGTCCGGAAAAGAACCTTCCGGCGTCCAATTTTTCCACTGCGTACTTTTAGTAGGCATTGAAATATTGAGCCGTGCGATCCAAAATCGGGAAAATATCCGAAACTAAATCAATAGATTATTCACATGTGATATTTCGGAACCCCAGCTCCCCAGGATGATGCCTGATTTCCGCGGATGCTGGATACTATATTGTGACGTTTCAAGGTGGCGCAGATTTGGTACCGACACTCTTCTCGATTCGCTCCGTTTAGACTGACGACGCGCTAAGCATGCTGGATACTATTGTGACGTTTCAAGATGGTGCAGATTTGGTACCGACACTTTTCTCGATTCGTTCCGCCTAGCCGACAAGATTAGGAAGCGTCTCCTTCGTCGACGCAATTAGGTTTTTCAACTTACCGATATATCATATCTTAAGAGCTTGTCCAGTAAGTCGATTGCTTCCGGACTTACTAAAAGTTCATTTTCTGAGTGAGTGAATCTTTCCCACCTTTTTCTTGAATGTCTGCAATAAACCAAAATTGAATTACTATCGACTACTGTACATTGTGCAAACATTTTTACTGTCACTATACACTGTATTAGCTATGAGATCAATAACATTTAACCAACAATTTTGAATGAAACTACATGTACAGTATGTCCATGCAAATGCTGCTCTCTTACGCAGATCATCAGTATGTTTCGTTTATAGGTTTTCCAGTAACTAATAGACTTTTAGTACACTAAAATTCTCAATCGCAATTTGCGAGTAATTCCTAAAATTTGCTTGTTGCTTGTGTACTGTAGCCTTGCTGCAACTTATTTCTTGCACTTGTGATGCGACTAAAGGGTATTTTAGCGAATAGAATTTAAGGAACTCAAATGAGGCTCGGCTTAAACCTAGACTGTGCGGTCTTTTAACAAATTGCATCATCTGTGCAAGCAAAAAATTGCACACGTAGCCGCGGCTTAACATAAACTGCAACAACACAATGAATTTTCAAAAACCCACCTTCCTAAGATGTCATTGAATCTTGGGTCTAATTCTATATGATACTTCTCGACATACTCAAAAAGCTCATCTGTTCCTATTACTTTGGCAATTCTGACAAGCTGAAACAAGGCAATACATTTACTTAGTAAGCAAGTGTAGTTACTGTTACAACACATATCTTTGGATACAAATTTTAAGTACCATAATCAAAATGTACATCTGTACATATATAAATAAAAGCACAATGTTATAATAGGAAGCAGAAAATACATTTTAGAGTAAATCTAAGGAATGCAACTAAGGGCCTGGTAGCACTACAGTCAAAAACAAAAATTAGCCCGTGCAAAAATCGACGAAAACAAAAGAAACCGCTCTGGTGGGACATGCTTTTTGTGGAATGTTTTTGTTTTTATGTCATTTTACACGGGCTAATTTTTGATTTTGACTGTGCGACCATGCCCTACACGTAAGAGAAAAAGTATGGTATTACCGGTACTTAGTATTGCAGAAATCATTGCATTGTGCTTGCAAATAAAATAATAAAAGTCATAAAAAAATCACCACAAAAAAATATTGGTGTGGGTGTTGTTTATTGACTTTTGAATTGTTTGATTTTTGTCATTTGGTGATTGCAGCCTCCCAACACTAAGGAATTGTCAAAATATATATCAAATAGCAGCACACTAACCTGGTCATAATTGTCATGCCCATGAAAGAAAGGTTCTTTTCTGAAAATCTGAAATGAGAACAGGTTCACAAAACCAATAATTTGTAATCCATTTTAAACATCACAAGTATATGCAGTTCTTTATATGTAAATGTCCATTCTAGGAAGTAAGTGGCACATATGAACATGTAGGGCTGTCATTAAACTTTGAGGTTGCCAGCAACACAGGGAAAATACATTTGTAGGCAGTCATTATACTGTAAACTCAAGATATGCCTTCAATGGTTGTTTTCAAACTCTGAGTTACATGTACATGTGCCAGTCATCTTCAATGCAGCTGCAGTCCATAACAGGCAGCTGCTAATGAAAGTTCTGGCTGCACATGGTGGCAAACTTCCTCTATCAAACAATTTTATCTATTCTTCTCACAATGCCTTGTAAAAGTGAATTAAATCTTTCACTCATAAGAGAAGATAAAATGAAAATTTCATTATGGACATGCCACTGGTTTTCATTAAATGACTACCGAAATTAGAACAAAAATACAGGACTTACATGTAACGTTTGACTTAAGGTACATTGTATACAAAGGTATAATTTTATAATAATTAATACAGCTGGGAATCTCACCATACTAGCCAGCATACAGCCAAAACTCCACATGTCAAGGGAGTAATCATACTCCTGATAAAACAAACAAACAAACATTAACACGATTAACTTTTATTTCCATCTAAAGAGTCTGACCCACCCAGTTTGTATTGCGCGCTTCTCTTATTGTTGTGATACGGCTCTATTCCATATTTGGGCATGCATATCACCTCTTGCACAAGTGAATTTCTCATCTACAATACAGTATGGACTTCCGGGGCCCCTGAAAATGGCGGATGAACCAACGTAGGCATGCAATGCAAACTGGGTGGGTCAGATTCTTTAACAATGCAACAGAGCTCTACATTAAATTACAGTGCGATATACCTTACCACCTTACCATGAGCACTCAACAAACTTTTTTTTACAAGTTAGCCAATCAAAGAGCATGAATTCAATTGAGGGGCACACACCTCCTGGCAAGGTTGAGCATGATGGAATGTACAGTACAAAGTAATCTTGGCATGTCTTGTTTATCACAATCTTGAGTGTGAAGTTAGTTACAAAATACGGAGATTTTATTCACTTTTTTGCTTCACATGTATCCACAGTTATGAATAAAATTATTTGTAATAAGAATTAGCTGGTGATATTTGTGGAAACTTGTAAAAACGTTTGTCGGGTGCTCACAGTGATGGGTTTTAGAGGGCTCTGGTGAAAAATTCTCGGAAATTTCTAGAATTGTTTTTTTCTTCAAACAAAGTAAAATGGCAACAGTAAACAAGTCCTCGAAAGCAAACCATTTAAAATTCAAATTAACTAGTAAATTTAATGGCAAAAAGGTTGCCCATGTTAAGAGAAAAAGAAACTGAAATACTGATTTTGAAGTCAATAATTAACAATTAGACCCGTAGCCCGAAAGGGCTACGGGTCAATAGCCCATGAGGCGAAGCCGAATGGGCTATTGACCCGTGGCCCTTGAGGGCGAAGGGTCTAATTGTTTTAGTATCACCCAACTAGTCGGACAGAAAAAGGCAATAATAAAAAAAAGCAATTGCAAGTTGAAGAAATATTTATTTGGGAATAAAACGAGAAATAAAACCGGCGAATTTCGCTACTCGATGACTATTACTATTAGACCCCTAGTAGCGTAGCCAATCAAAATGCAGGATTTGCATTAGTCCACTAGTTGGGTGATACTAATATACAGTAATGGTGTTAAAATATCATTAAATTTATTAATGCCTGAATACTGTATACAGTCAACTCTGTCTAAGATGGACACCATCAAGATCAGAACCAGCTGTCCGCATTGGAGAGGTGTCCGTCTTTTAGAGAGTCCAGTTACAGTAAAATGACTTAAGCGCATTAGAGACCAACTTTACATTGTAGGTGTCCATCTTTGAGAGAGTTCAGAGACCAACTTTAGGTGTCCATCTTAGAGAGGTGTTTGTCTTAGAGAGTTCAGTTACAGTAAAATGAGTGACTGAAGTGCAGTAGAGACCAACTTTATGTGTCCGTTGTAGAGAGGTGTTAAATTTGACAAGTATAGAGAGTCAGTTACAGTAGAATGAAGTGCAGTAGAGACCAACTTTAGGTGTCCAACTTTAGGTGTCCATCTTAGAGACGTGTCTGTATTATAGAGAGTACTTTATAGTAAAATGAGTGTCTGAAGTGTAGTAGAGACTAACTTTACATGTAGGTGTCTAAGAGAGGTGTCCGTCTTAAAGAGAGTTCATTTACAGTAAAATGAGTGCCTGAAATGCAGTAGAGATCAACTTTAAGTGCCTGTTTAACATGAGTGTCTCTTTTGAGACAGATGACAGTACTAGTCTTGCTAAGTACTTTGATGTAAAACAGATCACGTACTTGATGATCAACCAGTAATTCTGGTCCTTTGAAATATCTGGAAGCCACTCGCACGTTGTACTCTTGACCTGGATGATAAAACTCAGCTAATCCCCAATCTATTAATCGTAACTGATAAAAAAAGAAAATAAATCATGATTAAAAATAAAAATCTAACGTACTAGAAAAGGGATACATGTATATACAGCTGTAGTTACAAAGGCCCATTTTCATTTTCATGAATTGAAAGCAAAAATACATGCATGATAAAATTAATGTTCCTACATTGTGGTCTTAATTTTTATTCCTGAATAAGCAAAGTGTCAAATGAGATACATGTATAGCATATAGGGACAGATATGCAAATTTTCACTCATTCCATCATTTGTAAACTTCTTTTAATTCCCCAGTGTATTAAATGTTAAAAGATGATTGCTGTAGTAAACTTTGTTTTATTCCCCAGTGCAATCACTTCATCCAGTTGTCTTGACAGTCTCATTTCACACAATGCATATTTATGTCATGCTAAGATGTTTTGGTCGCTTTAAATCTGTTTTACTCTTCAATTCTTAAACTTCAAACTCAGTAAAAAAACTATGGAAAATTAAAACCGATCTGTGGACTTAACCTTACAGTGTACGTTGTTTCATATTCATAAGAAGGCTCTTAGAGCCCTTTGATTGTTTTCAAGAAGACTCATATTATTATTATGGTAATGAATCTGTGAGAAATAAAAATAAACATTTTCATTTTCAACCTGTAGGTGTATACACCACCTGTAGGTATTTTAATTGTACTTTCCATACCAGAGTTACCAAATGTGTGGGATAGAGAGAATCAGACAATTGAATATACTGCAAATATGTGTGCAGGAGAAACATAAATATACACATAAATTGCAATCAAAAGGGTTTTAAGACTACAGACAAATAGTATGTACAGTGTATACAGTGTAGTTTGACACTGTACATGTACATACCTTTCTGTTGTCGTGATCAATCATGACATTATGAGGCTTAACATCTCTGTGCATGATTCCCATACTGTGACAGTAGTCCAAGGCCTGAATTGACAATAAAAAAGACAACACTAGTATACATGTACCAGGACTACATGTATACTTGCATTTCACAATGATCAAAATTAGAATTGAACTACAGATAGAATAAAACAGAATGTTTGAGTCTCTTAAAAGCCAGCAAAGTCACACTAACCTTCAAAAGTTCATATAAGTAAAATCTGATGTCAAAATCAGTAAATTTCTGGTACAGTTGCTGTAAAAGAAGAAGAGTGTTTCAATAATTTAAGAATCAAATAAAATAATAAATAAAGAAGAAATGGTTAAATTCCACAAGTTTATCAATGAGGTCAATGCACAATTATATTCCATTGAATTTGATATTAAGCACCTCACCTTAAAATCTGTGTTGTTAACATACTCAAAAACTAACGCTGGTGTCCTGGACTGTAACACAAAGAAAATAAATAAAATGTAAGGCACAGTACATCAAACAGACAAAGCTTTAATACAAATGTATAATGACAGGGATGGAAATAAGCACTTACCCGAACAAAACTTACATGTATGCATCACATTGTGTACATTTAAAAAAGAGAGAAACACCATACTCCTAGCCTGCATTTTTTGAAATGCCCGGAAACCTTTTCAGGCCTGAAAAACTATGTGCAATAATAGCTAGGCAATAATATATTACGTTTACTACACAAGCTGGGCTGGTTTGCGAGCTAAACACTTACATTATGTAGCTTTCAGGATTTATGAGAAATGCATGCCTGATGCTTTGTGACAAACAGCTCTGCAGAAGTACATTGTACAATGTACATGTATAGTATCATAGAGAAAAATGCATTATTTAATACTAAAAGCTGATTAGACATGGGAAGTGCAATGGTTACACCGTGAAGAACAGATTGAAAAAAAAAATTGGAAGAATATTAAAAACAGCAAGGCAAAAGACAGAGAACTGGCAGTAGTAAAAAAAACGTTTTGGAAGAAGCCCAAAGTGCTATGTTTGGCACTTTGGGAGATGAGTGAGTGATTAAATATAACTCTAAAATAGTGATAGCCCATTATACACTGTACTTAACTCACCACAGGGTCTTTAACGACATCAAGAAGATTAATGATATTGGGTCCTCCTCTGAGGTTTTCTAGAATTTTTATCTCTCTCTTGATTTTCTTCTTTTTAACAGGCTGCAGGTGTAACATTAACATATTAATTTTGCACACTTGATGTTCCCATCCATATTACTAAGTATCATACATGTATTTCTCAAACTCATTAATAGTCCATCAAGTTGAAAAAAGAAAATCTTAAGCGTGATGATGGTTTGGAAACCTGATCTTAATTGGCAAAGATTTTGGCAATTTCATTTCTTCATTTTACCTTTATTAATGATCAGTTTGAGATGCAAATAAATAATGCTATATATATCTAACACTCGGAAGATATCATCAGGTATCCGAACACCTTGAAGTTGGTTATAAAAATAACTTGGCTGCACCTTGTTTTATCAACCAACTTCTTGGTGTTTGGAAATCTGGATGAAACACCCTTCCTCATGTTTGATATATTAGAGCAGTTTTCAATTGAGTGTCTAAAGCAATTTCGCAATTGCTTTGGTTTTGCATTGCTAGGCTTTGTGATTGGCTAAAAACTCTTGCGCCACTTTATCAGCCAATCAGAAGCAAAACTAAAACCAATTGTAACTTGTTTGCACATGTTTTTCCGCACTTGGCGCTGGCTACATGTATTTGCTTCGAGCTCTGATTGGTTTATTGGATTGTTTACGACTGTTGAGATTGGCCAGATTGATTACTTTGGTTTTGGTTTTACGACACTCAAGTGAAAACTGCTCTATGCAATACATGTACATACATACTTTATTATCTTCCCCAAATGGGCTTTTCAATGATAATAAGCCATTTTCATGATGGTGTCAGTTACTAGTATAGTCAACTACCAGGATCCTTCAGTTTTGTTTTGTTTTGTTTTCCATGTTAATTAGCTAATTAACATGAGAAAACAAAAAAAATGTGATTTAAGCTCCACTGGGATTATGAAATTTAAATGAGAAAGGGAAAACAAAATGAATTCTGTTAGTCCTAGAATGACACAGATTGTTATTTCGCGCAACACTAACCTTTAAAATTTTAACTACCACTTTCTCATCATTCGTGATGTTTATTGCTTCAAAGACTTCACTATATTTTCCTCTGCCCAGTTTGCGAACAAGTTCATAATTATCCTGCTGCCTAAATAAAACAAAGAACTGTCGTAAGTTACATTCAGTGAGTAGTAATGCCAGCGAAGGTTTTTAATTAATAAAAAAAAAATAAAAAAAACTGAATTATCTTTCAGAAGTCAAGATGTAAAAATTACAGTATGATCCATTCAGGGCTCAAAAAAACAAAAAACAAAACAAAAAAACTAAAATGGAAGCTTGCCATGCAGCAAGTGGTAGACAATGGGTAGATTATACTCAGAATGAATTTTTGATTGCACCAGCATCGTGTACTATGCAAATCTTTTATTGTGAAGTGATTTATGTCATGCAAATGAGTGAAAACATACTGCACATGTACGTGCACTTTTGAGCAGCACTGAAAAATCAAGATTTTATGTGAAAAACTTATATAACCCAGTAACTTGATAAATGTCTAGCTACATGTAAGGGTACAGTACATGTATTAGACAAAAAATTAATTTTTTTAAAGGGGCCTTATATAACAAGAAAGAGATGGGCAAACATGTACAGTTAATGTTTATTGATGGCTTAAGTGTATTTTTAAGACAAAGAGTTGAAATACACAGTAATGACTGGATCCTGTGAATTGAACCTGTATGTTACCAAGCTTAAGCCAACATAATTCCCCCCTTCCAAGATACATGTATGGATTGCTTTGGCCTTCCTTGAGTTCATGTAACTTGATCTCTTATATTAATCTGTTATTATTTTGATAATAAAGTGCTTTGTCAGGCCAAAAAGAGAGGATTTCAGCAAAAACGGCTTAAAAGTCAATTAACACAGTCTTTCATGGTACTTATAAGTCTGGAAAAACATCTCCTTTGAAACCCCCAGTAGGGGTTGTTATAAGTTTGGGACTGGCGTTAAATTAAGATTAGGTATTTAATCAAGACAAGTAAATTCAGCACTACACTGTAAAAGGTTTCACAATTGTCCCTGACAAAATTATTATTTGTTTCAAATTCATTAGCATATATTACCATACCCAAAAACAATGGAAAAATAAAAATTACCTGAGATAAAAAATTAACTACAACATATATAAAATTAATTAATCCATATAAATGCATGTACATAGGGCTATATAAAGGAAGAGAAGGTACTAGATACTTGAAACTCATGTCTTGAAATTTAAGTTGTTTAGAAATGGAAGAATCAAGGATCGAGAGACAAGAAAATGGCGAATATGCAAACTCAATTGGAGATGGAAAATATGCAATTTACTGTATATTCCTCTGTACATGTACATGCAGCACATAGAAGATAATTCAATGATTCTTGCACTTGTTTTTTTGTGCATATTCACACTATGCTTGTATAAGTACATGACATACAAATGCAATGTGAAATTTGCATCTCAACTATATGTACAGTGTACATATGCATTCATATCAAGCAAACAAGCGTCAATTTCATAATACAACATTTACATTTTGGCTTCATTTCAAAGTTTGTTTTCTCCAGTGATAAATTAAACATTCCTTTATTAAAACTAAGGCATGTAAGTACTTTGAAACCTTGGTGCTTTTTTTAAAAAAAGAGCAGCTCCTAGCATGAATAACTAGAACTCTGAAAGCAAAGGGGATTGCAAGAAATGAAATACATACACTCATTTAATTTTTTTTTAACTTTTGCTGCATTTCATTAAATATTTATTTGCTTTACCCACTAAATCCAGTGCTACTAAGAGTCGTGGTAAATTTATGGGGATGCAACAACAAAACACATAAAAATACCACTAAGGAATCAAATCATAATATTAGAAATATTATCAAAGAATACTATTATTCCCATACTAAAAATGCATGACTACATGTACTTAATACTTTCTTCACGATGAAGGAAGACATTATTAATAACATCCTTGACTACGTCCTATGGTAACACTGTTGCAAAAATATAAAAGATAATAGAGATGAAGAATTACATGTATGCAGAAAAATAATAATTTACATGTAAGCTTATATCTCCAACATACATGTAGAACAAATTAAAATTAAGCTTACTGTGCAATGGGAAATAATAATTATTTAGAGAGACAAATTGATTAATCTCCTAAAGGACTTGGCTTTAACCGTTTATGACAAATTGAGTAGAAAACTGACAAAAAAAAAATCTGGTTTTATGAATCATAGCACTCCAAAAGAAGCGAGTGCGAATGGCATTTCACTTATTTAAATGACAGCGATGTACTTTCATGCAAATTGAAAAAAATTCGTAAAAACATAGCATCTACAAACCATTGCTATTATAAAAAGACGTAAAACGGTGGGGAAATATTTCAAGTGAACCGCAACAATGCATTATCCTTAGCTAGTAGACCATTTCATCATACCCGCCTCGCTTTGGACAATCAAAGCACGTTTCTTTGTACAAGTCCAACAAAAACATGATGCCAACGCCGAGTTTCGATACCAAAACTGTGTACAAACGGCGTGTATTTAATCAACAAGCCTACATCTAAAGCGAAAGAGAACGACTGAGAATAAATCAATACTTACCCCCACTCTATAACATGAGATTCGTAATCCCAATATTCTCTTGGCCGATGAACATTCACATCCGAGTAAACTCGGGCGCGAGCTGTGTTAGCCATCGATTTCACCAGCGCTTTTTTCGACGCTGCTTTTAAATAAATAAACGTTACTTGGCTCCAGCTCTTATGCACAGTCCTGAGGATTGAATGCGTGATAATTCTCGGCTTTTTTAATCTGTTTTACTCTTGTTCTAAGCAGTGCAAATCCGTCTTGAGCGAAACACACCGGCGTCGTTCCAAATGAGCCGCGAGTTTTTCTTTGTATGATTTGCGGCGAAAATTCGAGAAGCCTACGCGGCTAATCGCTTGAAGCTACTGCTTCATTCACTCCAGATAAGGATGTTATAATTTCTTGCATGAAAATATCGAAGGAAAGAGCGTAAATTCCGTTAAAATATGGCAGAAATGACTCCAAGAATATGGCGGCCGCCCAATAGAAGAGAAGGAAATCCTGAAAAGCGGGTTGTGCTGAAAGCGAGGCTCACCGAGGGACTGGGGCAGAGTATGGCGGCCTAACACGAGAGCTCAAGCTCAAGATGACTCGTTTCTCTAAAATATCGCGTCGTTCCTACTTTTTAAATGAAGTTGTTCCGTTCGAAGAAGATTCGAGACATGAATTCAAAGGTCATAGGAATATAACAGCAGAGGAGGTCCCACCTTGGTGTTACATTCCAGGAACAGACAGACGATCTCGAAAGGCCGTCTCACGGTAAAAACTTCTAACAATAGACTAGACTGGGGTTGATTGGGATTTTCTGGGCTATTAAACTTCTTAAAAATTTCTTTTTTTACAGTGTATGTTCGATGTGGGTGGTTCAAATGAACACGTGATCATTCGGAGATTCCTAAAATACGTGTATTTGCCGAGCAGATAAACTTGTCTTATGGCGGACTGTCACGTGATTGTCAATGACTTCTTTAATAAAAACAATGATGTAAAGTCAAGGTCAACAAATCAATGTAATGTTCCTTAGAGCCTTCAATCTGCACTGGGGATGGGAGTGTCTTGATTATTTACACGTAAGAATTTACTACCAGGTTTAGGGCCTGTACATGCATGTATGTGTTGTAGTTAATTTTTTATCTCAGGTAATTTTTATTTTTCCATTGTTTTTGGGTATGGTAAAAAAGCTTATGAATTTGAAACAAAGGAAAAACAAAAATTACCTGAAATAAAAAATTCACTACAACATATGGAACATACAGTGGGCCATGCCAGTAACCCAGAGTAACTTGGATCGACTTTTGCTGGCCTCTTAGAGCCCCTACTACAATAAAGTCTATTCTGTGGCCAATTATAGACCCCATCTTAGTCACTTTTGTAAAAATGTAAACTTTGTGATCCCAACTTAGTCAGTTTCTGTTTAATACCCCAAATCCCTACTAAAATAACACTATCCCCTCCCATGAAAAATACATGTACTATCCCATCCAGCAGCACATCACAATAGGCCATTTCCGAGTTACGTTACGCCTGGTTGTCAAAGCGAGGCTAGGTGCACAACCTTTCATATGAAAATGAGTTTTCATTCACATGCAAATGAAAACTCATTATCATATAAAGGTTTCGCACCTAGCCTCGCTTTGATAGAGAGGCTAAAGGCAACTCGGAAATGGCCTATTAGCCTATTACTAGTAGTAATCATAGATTATAGTGCGTCTCCTTATCCCTTGGCACCTCGTCTTGACCTAGTACCCTCAGTTTCATGAATTAATTCAGCCACTGTTTAAAAGGGCTATGTCGCGAGATATGTCACGCAGGCAAAAACGTCGGGTCGTCATCAAACAAATTCACGCTATCCGCCGTGGAATCGGGCAAAATCCTGCCGTGCTGTGTACTCCGCAAGGTCTCAGATTTTTCCGACATATAAATAGTATATTTGTCTTGATTTCATTTCGGCTATTTCTCCGATTCTGAAATCATACTCCTCAGTACATGTACTAATACCGGAACCCGGAAATGAGAAATTTCTGAGAAAGCCTGTTCTTGGACACCGCGTTAATGGAGCATGAAATCGACGTTTAAGTCACGCAACATGCAACGTGAATTTCGCAGGATTTTTCGGATAAAATTACAACTACCAGTTGCAAGTAAGGCACAAGACTGTTGAACATAATTCCTTTATTAGCTAGACAAATTTTAGTCACAAAACTGCGAAATCTTTAGTCGCAAATGCGCCCGATACAGGCGCAATTTCGAGCACTTTAAAGTTAATCTGCGTTCGCCTGGCGCGGCCAGTCAGTGAATTATTGCTACAAGACATACAGCGAATTGCACCGTATCGTAGAACATCGCGAAGAACGACGTCGGTATTTAGGTGAAAGCTTCCCAAATCAGGCAGAGAACCACAGCAAAATCAAGATAGAACATTCAAAACATACCAGAACGGAAGCGAGGAAACTGAATCTGTAACTTCTTGCTTGATTCCAAAGAGACCCAACAACTTACTTGGTCCGGAGAAGAACCTTCGTCCAATTTTTCCACTGCGTACTTTTACTAGGCATTGAAATATTGAGCCGTACGATTCCAAAATCGGGAAAATATCCGAAACTAAATCAAGACAAATAGATTATTCACATGTGACATTTCGGAACCCCAGCTCCCCAGGATGATGCCTTATTTCCACGCGATGCTGGATACTATTGTGACGTTTCAAGATGGCGCAGATTTGGTACCGACACTTTTCTCGATTCGTTCCGCTTAGACGACGCGCTAAGCATGCTGGATACTATTGTGACGTTTGAAGATGGCGCGGATTTGGTACCGACACTTTTCTCGATTCGTTCCGCCTAGCCGACAAGATTAGGAAGCATTTCCTTCGTCGACGCAACTAGGAAGTACCCCCCCCCCCCCTCCCCTCCTAGGGTTACTAAGTGGAGGTTTTATCTGATTTTCTTGTTCTCTCTTAAGCCTGGTTCACACCAGTGACATAACAACATACATATAAACATGTATATGGCATGGGCATAAGAATAGAAAGAAAATATCAGCTTTTTTCCCTTATGTTTTTATGTTTATGTTGTCATGTTCCTATATTACATGTCATTATATGTATGTTGTTCACACTGATGTCATAAAACATCATTTGATATAAGTTGTGTATTTTTTATAGCATTTGCATGACATTGTCATTATGTTATTTTACATTTATTTATTTTATTACATCATAACCAAATTAAATCTCCACCATTCATCTTTTTTCCAATGGGGACATTCAAATTTGTGATACATGGCTGCAAGCTCTGGCTCCTTCCGCCCTTCATGAGACATTATGTATACAATGAACATGTATTTTCATTAATCACAGATTCAACTTGGAAATACGAGACAAAGGCAAACTAACCTTATGCATATGTTGTGGTTCAAATTTTTCTTTGGTTTGAAAATTTTAAAACCAGTTTAATTTTTATTTTCCTTATTGTGTCAGTTTCATCACCATAATCCGAGACAAAAGAAAACAAAAATCAAACTGGTTGGAAAATTGTCAAACCAAGGAGACATTGAATTACAACACATGTATGCGACATGTACACATTGTACAGTGTAGGCAAACTGACCTATGTTGTGGTTCAAATTTTTCTTTGGTTTAAAAATTTTCAGACCAGTTTAGTTTTTATTTTCCTTTGTCTCATGTTCATTATCATATTCTGAGATAAAGGAAAACAAAAATCAAACTGGTTTGAAAATTTTTAAACCAAAGAAAAAATTGAACCACAACACCTATACTGTACATGTAAGATGTACATGTAGCTGTAAACTGCCTGTTGCAAAACAACTTGTAGGCAAAACACCCAGTTGTAATACAGGTAGTTTATTGTGAAACTTTATTTTGTTATCAGAAACATCAATGGGTTCCTGAACACAGGTAAAGGGGGGTACCATTTATCTTGGGATTGTGGATGATGGCAGAGTGAAAGGATTACACATGACACATTACCAGGTATATATATAAAGTACTTATAGGGGAAGTACATTGTGTGTAACACAGAGATCTTGATTTTTTTTTGTTCAAAACCATGATATGATGATGCAAATTACTTATTTAAAAAATATTACCAGTAAAACATCAAGAAAATCAAATCAACCAATTCTTGAAAGAGAAACGAATCATGGTCTGTTGTTGTGCATTTTGGAGATGAAAATATGGGGACTTCAAAAACTTTAGGCTGATTTTTTTTCAAGTTCAGAGAGTCCGGAGTCCGTCTATGACTAGAAACACTCATAAACAGCTTGGTACATTTTGTGGTAATTTATCACGCCACTGGACGATTACATGTATTTCTCAGTTTGTGTTGGTACAAGAAAATGTTTTGGTTTTTAAAATGATACCAAATCCCTGTGACACTTCCCCTTTATACATGTTCACTCAGGCCATTAAAAATGAGTTCACACAAAGCACTTCAGACGCTGCAATAGCCTGAGAAAACAGATGACTTTTCCCGGTGGCACCATCACGGCTCCCTCCGCAAAAAGTCGTCTGAGAAACAAGCACAATTAAAAATACCGTACTACTGACGTAACGCTACCCAGATCAGGGTAGTCCTTCTGATTTCTTGAGAGATTGTTTGAACCAAGGACTACCCTGCAGATCTGGGTAGCGTTACGTCATCAGTATGGTATATTTGCGCTCGTTTCTCAGACGCATTTTCGTGGAGGGAACCGGGTGGCACCACTGCAAAAAGTAGTCTATTTTCTCCGGCTAGCTGCAACATAACTTTTCATTTTTTTTCTGCTGTGCATGTGTAGAACTTTAATGAAATACAAACATGTATGTATGACAATTGGGTAAAAGTGAAGAACAGCTCACCTCCACCGACTGTCTTCCAACTGTTGGCCGACAGTCGGCCAACAGTTTTTTACATAGTTGTAACCATTTGTCGGCCGACAGATGGCCGACTGTCGGTAACATGTCGGCCGACTGTTGGTAATCTGTCGGTAAGTTGTCGGTAGACTATCGGTTGAAATTGTTATGAAAACTTCGAGATTTACACAATATAAATAAACCTTATCTTAAGCATAATTTCCATCGAGACTTTCTTTCTCGTTCCACGATTGTTGCCCCCGTCCGCCATTTTGTATTGATAACTTTGCCCCAGTCCCTCTCATTTTGCAATTTATAACTTTGTCCCAATCCCTCTCATAATATCAATCATATTTTCATTTTTTTATTTCACTAATTATCTTATGTTCTTATTCATTTTTGGAACAGAAAGACCATGTGACTGTTGCAGTGAAAGATGCACTACACAGATATACTCCTCCAGTACCAGAGGAGTATTACAAGGTATGAAGTACATGTACATCATACTTGTATTGTTCATGGCATGGGATAAATTGCATTACACATTCAGCAGGGTTCTCAATACCTTTTTATCAACTGTTCCATTTCTGTCAACAGCCGTAACAATGTGGCACATGGCCAAAAGGACTAACTAAACTTTGTATTGAAACACTTAATTCATAGCTGTAACACTTACTAGTGACACCCCTCACAGGTGTTACGGGTTACAGGTTCAAATGTCAGAACACTGCTGTGATCCAGTTGACTCCATCGCCTGATGATTAGACCAGCAGTAAGCGGCCAATTTACATGTACACTACATGCATTATTATTATACATGTATATTGTATGTTAAATCTTGTTATTTCCTTTCTTATATGAAAATCTCCATTTTTTAATTTTAGCTCATGGATGACGTACTGTAGTCATTCCATGGGCTTTTGGAGGCAGGCGAATGGCACTCACACACTCGATTCTCGTTAATTTATTCATGAAGCTTGGATTAAACATTTTTCACCTTCCCTGTTACTCCCCTACTAAGTATTGGTTTTGTCCAAAGAGTCTTATGCGCATATGTCCGATGTGATAACATGGAGTACAGGTGTAGATGTGATTGAATGTGAGGATCTATCAGGGCCAGAAGATCGGTTTTCGTTCAATGAAAAGCTTGTAAGCCAAAGAAAACTAGCTGCAAAAAATGGACATCAAATTGTTAAAGTGACGTTGACAAATATCGACCGTGGTTCATTATCATTTGGACGAATTGTGTACATTTTTGCCCATGCAATAACATGGAGCAGATGCGATCGAGTGTGAAAATTCTATTGCGACCTGAAACTGGGTTTTGTTCAATGAAAAAGCTAATAAGCCAAAGAACACTAGCTGCGAAAAATGGACATTGAATTGTTAAAGCGATGTTGACAAATATCGACCGTGGTTCATTATTATTTGGATGAATTGCCTACATTTTGCCCAATAACATGGAGTAGATGCGATCGAGTGTGAAGATCTATTGCGGTCTCAAGATGGATTGTCATTCAATGGAAAGCTAATAAGCCAAAGAACACTATACAGCTGTAGCTGCAAAAAATGGACATCGAATTGATAAAGCGACGTTGACAGTTAATATCGACTGTGGTTCATTATTATTTTGACAAATTGACAATTTGTCTTTTAAAAATTGTCTCTCGGATCAGAGGAAGAATGCAACGGGGAATAAATGCTTTATCGTCTGGTTTTATTTATTATATGCCTTCTGAAATCGAAGAGCCCAAGATTAACTTTTATAAGCGGCTTTTTAATGTAAATACATGTATAAGGTTAAATTGCAAGGGAAAGTCAATTGCAAATTTTGCATTGAAATATTCTGAAATATGACACGCATGGAGGGTGTCTCTCATTGCAGATATGTAAAATGTTAATGTGTATTTGATTAGCAAGCAAAATACTACAGTACATAATTATTTCATACAATCCCTCCAATTCCTTTTTTCCTTTTCATTCAACTATCTCTACATGTACACTAATCCAATTCATCCATGAGCTGGCTCACGGGAGCCTTTAATTTATATTATTATGTTTAATTTTTGGTCATTAATTAAGGTGGAGATAATACCAATCATAGAGTGTGAAGATGCTGAGGAAACAGACATAAAAATAGCACTTGAACTTCAAGATAATGGGTAAGACTTAGTATGTTATAGTGCAGACTTGTAACTACTGAGAAACATTAATCTGAATTAGTCAGTACATACATGTACATGAACATGTAATTTATTATCATTATTTTATTGAAGATATTAATTTTCTTCATTCTTAAAAATAAACTTGAAGCAGCAATAATGAGTTGCAACTTGCTGCTTCATGGCTCAATTGATTTAAACTGGGAGTTCTTGGCCAGTCGCACCTTCAGTTGTCAATTAACTACTGACAACTGACAAACAACAAACATCATTACTAAGACCATTACGTGTCTGAGAACATTTGGAAAATATTACCAATGAAAGTTAAATTTATTTAGTTTAATTATTTTGTTTAGGCAATATCTTGGTTTCATAAGATTTTTGAAGCAAATTTGATTCTTAAAAAAATTTAATACTCGCAAATGTTCTATAGTCAACCACGTTTCATTCCACACCCTGTAAAGGGGGTGACATCCCTTTTATTATAGTCATGTGGAACTACATTTTTAAGAAAAATGAGGAGAGAAATCCTCTGGGGCCATGATAATACTGAACATTATATAGAATGCACTGTTTGTACAGTGTACATGTATGAAATAGACAAAAGTTTTCATAAAAAAAGAAGTGAATGAAAATTATGACATTAATTTTTACATTCTACCAAGTACCCAGGTTAAAAACCTTGGTAAGATCTTGACAAGAACTTGGTGAAATCTTGGCAAGATCTTTGGTAAAATCCTGGCAATATCTTTGGTAAGATCATGCAGAATCTTGGACAAGATCTTGCAAGATCATGCAAGAAGCTGCAGGATCTTGCATGGTATTACTCAAGATCATAAATGTATCTTAGAAGATCTTGCTCATGATCTTGGTAAAGTCTTATCAAGATGTTACCATGATCTTGTTAAAATCTTAAACAAGATCTTGGTAATGATCTTATCAAGATCTTTGTAAGATCATGTAAGATCTTGGAAAATTTTCTTGCAAGTTCTTGGATGATCATACTGTATAAGAACTTGCCTATGATCTTGCATGATATTGGCAAGATCATTCCAAGATCTTAGCAAGATGTTAGTAAGATCTTTTTCAGAAATGATTTTACATAAGATCTTGATAACCTGTAAGATCAGTTACACGAATTTGCATTTCATGCCCAAAAGGGGGTGACATCCCTTTTATGTATTATAGTCATGTGGAAATACATTTTTAAGAAGAATGAAGAGGGAAATCTTTTGGGTCCATGATAATACTGAACATATATAGAATGTACTGTTTGTACAGTGTATGGAATAGGCAAAAGTTTGCATAAAAAAGAAGTGAATGAAAATTATGACATTTTACATTCTACCAAGTAACATGATATGTATTTGGACAGCCATTTTGGCGAGATTTACCACAAATTATTTAAGTTTTTATTTCAATCTGAAGAGATGATTTATTGGCATGTACAGTGTACACATGTAGATATAAAATTTTAATAACAGTACTGTGAAATGTATCTTTTAGAATTTTAACTACATTCTTTTATTTTTAATTATATTATTTTTTAATCTTAATTTGTTTTAATTTGTTAAAAGCATGGAGATGCTAGATTAGTCATTTTATCACAGTGTACAGTAGTTCACTCATTATTATAATCAAATAATATATAATAAAAAATAATAATTATTTAATTATTAATAAGCTGCTTGTTCAACCATGTAATATTAAACTTCAGCAAGGGATACATGTATGTCTGAAGTAATTATGTCTTACAATAATTAACATGTACAGATGCGATGACAAAGATGAGAATCGACACCGTCCTCATCTCCTCCGTACATCTGATTACTGCTGGTGTGACAAAGAGGCTGTGGAGGCCTTCAATGAAGTGAGTTGTCTATTAGTAGTGAACTTAAGATTATGCACAAGTACTAGAATTACAACACGATGTTTTAAATTAAATTTAAAGTGCACATGAAGTGAAATTTCACTACCATTTTTTTCGATAATCTGAAAATAGGTGTTTTAAGAATTATTTTGATGGGTAAATGAGTCACTTGAAGTGGCGGGAACATATTTTAACAAGTGCATAAGTTGGGCATATTAGACAAGGACCTGGGTTCTAGTGACATCATTAGTGTGTTTACAACTGAGCGCATCACTTGTTTTACAGTGGAGTTTTGGCAACTTGTGGAAGGATTCTTTCGATTAAATATGTTTGAAAGTGACGTGTATTTTAGCCCTGGGTTCATCCCCTTCTCCGCCAGGTTTTGTTGTGATCAAACACACGAATGACGTCACATATCCATTGTTTGTACCTTTTTGGCTAGGCTCAAAATGTTGCAAATAATTATTATTTCAGGCTCCGGTGGGAGTTTTCAAACTGCTAAAAATAGTGGATCCTCTTGGCACAAAAGAGGAAAATGACTGAAAATGAAATAAAGGTGGTATAAACAACTTAAAACCCAAAAACAAAACGGTAGGGAAATTTCACTTCATGTGCACTTTAAAGGCGAGACATTTAACGCTGGGCAGCAGTTTGCAGTTGGGATGCGGGGTGGCCTGATGGTTTTTGCAGGGCCATGTTTCGTTAACAGCTCTCATGTGGATGTCAGTGCATTTCATGCTTGTTGGCCTTTCATTGTCGGCCATATCCATTTACTTGCTATTAATTTTATAGCTAACCTCTGATCGACAAATTAATTCCAACTCAATGTCAATCGAAATCCTGCATCTCAAAAAGCACAATTGGGGATTTTTTGGAAAAAAGTTAATTTAAATTTATATCTTTCAGGGATTGCCTGCATCTCTTTATGTGGTGGAAATCACAGTGTTTCCATGGAAACAAAAATTAACAAACGAAAGTGGTCAGCATTGTCTCAATCTCCACCCGGTTTATGAAGACGAGGAGGGAAAGTGTTACTTCCGACGACAAGCAAGTTTAGTGCAGGTATCGCAATTCAGTTGTTGTTTTTTTGTACACCATGCATGCATGTTTTTGTACACCATGCATGTTAATTTGAGCTTTTTTCATTTCTGGAGTATCCTCAAATAGCCTTGAAACAAAGTTTTTTTATAGTCTGACTGATACATTGTAAGCGTGCATGGATTTTCAGCCAATCAGAGTGCACACATCTTACAAATTACAGATATGATACATGTACATATTATTATCATTGATAATTCAGTTAAAATTACCACATTTTTAAGTACTTGCAAATGAATGCAGGTAATGCACCATACTGTACTTGCATAATGTTTTATAATACTGTGCAGGGATACAGTTAGAGAGTCACGACACTGGTTAGAATTTTTCATGTGTCGGAAACTGCTAACTAAAAAGTTAAAACAATCATCACCATATTGAGATTTCACCTGCATGATTATAAATTATAGTACATATTCAACTTGTGCCAGTCCCCAACTTTTTTGCATCGAGGAAAAGAGGTGATAGGCGTTAGTTAACTAGACTTTTCTCATCTCTTAATTATTTTTAAAATTTGATATTAATAATTGTATAATAAAATTATTTACATGTATAAATTATGTATTATTTTTTTTAGTATTCAATGCAGGAAGTAGTGGAGCTAACAAAGCAAGAGATTCATAACCATTTTAAACCCTTATTATTAAGGTAAGAATTTAATACTACATAATAATAAATTATTTGTACTACAGTAGGTAGCCTGTGTACAGCCACCCACTTCCCTCAGTGCAAATTGGAGAGGGGAGGGGGGGGGGGGGGGGGGGGGGGGGGGATGCCAGTTGTACACGTGTAACTAATGTCCATGTATCTAACAACCTGTTTGTTACAGTGGCCCACATCTGCCATGACAAAACTTAGTTAAAAAGTAATTCGCCGGTGTTATATTAAGCTAATGTTGCCATGATAGAGTAAGTTTTGTCTTGAAAGCTTGGAAGTTTTGCAGTGGAAAAGTAAGTTTTGTAGGTCTTGTAGTACATGTAGCTGTTTTACACTACTGACCATTGTTTTACGAGGTACTTATGACTGAAGTTGACTGTACATTATTTTACTTTAATTTTTGATAAACTTAGCATTCTTCACCTTTTTGTATCTTCATACATGTAACTCTATTTTGGCCTCAAATTATTAAATATTATTAATCGATAGAACCAGTTTCAAGTAAAAAAGTATGAAATAGCTACAGTTTTAGGCAATCCCTTTTCACTATAATGAAATAATTTACAAGATTCTTCATGTTAACCTGCGTCCAGATGGTGCAAGTGTAAAAACAAAATCAAAGTCCATATTTTACAAACATTGATCACTGAGCTAACTTGATTGTTTTTCTTTCATTTTTAGCATCAAAGAAGAGATGCAGATCATAAAGCAACAGTATTTAATGAACAATCCCACAGAAGGCAGTTAACATTCTAATTCATGACTCTGTAATAGTTTGACTTTACTATTCTATACAGTCATGTGTAGTTTTATTAAATGTTGTGGGTCAAAATTTTCCTTGGTTCAAAATTTACTTTCCTTTGTTTTTGGGTATGAAAATGCATGATAATGCATGATAATGAGTTTTAAACAAAGGAAAGTAAATTTTGAACCAAGGAAAATTTTGACCCACAACATATATATTAAATGTATTATACAGAACCAAGTTAGTTTATTTACTCTATAAAATGTATTTTAATTTATGAATTGAAGTTATTGTACAGAAAAGAAAAACATTGTTATATTTTTAGTCTTAAATTACTTTTATGAAGACTTTTTGGATTGTTTTCAATTGTTATTTATCCTTAGTCTGTTATACATGAAAGTTAAATACCAATCTCTACAGGAACAGAGGGTTGAAATTTTGGGATCCTACATACAGTGTACAAAGATAATGCCAGATGAAATTACACCCCCAAAAATAGCATACAGTTGCATAAATACAGTCAAACCTCTTGGTCACTTAACAAATCCTCGGAAATCGATCCTCATACTTCGGTAAACTTGACTTCTTTTAAGTGGTCACCTCTATTAAGCAGATGCAGTCACCTTTTAGACTTCCCAATTGGCTAATTTTATTGTACTAAACATTCGCCTAGTGTGGTCATGATCATGAAGAACTACTATTGGTATAACAAAGTGAGTGACTTACTTCACAAAATTAAGCTAATGTGATGGAAAAACTGTTGACGACGAGCCTTCCATTTTTAAATCCAATACCAGGCTTATTAATTCTTTATTCATCACATTTTGTTTTGATTTATGTGATAAATTCATGTGATAAATTTAGCACTCTAGTTTATTTTTTTGTCATATGACGGTCAACCTCTATTAAGCGCTCAGTTGGCTATTCCCGCCTGAGGGTCATCACCGCTTAGTTGAGGTTTGACTGCACCTAACATGCAGTCAAAGGGTAATTGTTCACTGGCTGAGTGAAAAACTAGGTGGAAAATGTCTTTCTCACACACCATTGGGACCTGGGTATAGGTCATGTGACCCGAAAGGCAGGCAGTTGCTTTTGTTGTGCCCACATTTCTGACCTTCCCACACACCCACCCTAAGATTTCAGTTTAACATGACCATGCTGCATGGTTGCACATTGTAATTTTATTAGCATCTTCATCTTATAGCGTTATGATAAATGTACACTGTATGTGTACAGTATTTTTGTTGAGTTTACAATAAAGGCCAGGCTGCGGCAGTCAGCTTGGCATGGCTCCCAGTGGTGTGTGAGAACAACAAGTCTTTTTTTATAATCCCAAATTAATGCCAGTCAACATTATTTAATATTTCAATAGCCTTACAAAACTTATCATAAATTAATAGCTTGTCATAAATTATGAAACAGTAGAAATCTACACAAATCTAACCTAAAATCTCATTTTACATTTCAGTCACTTATAAGCCTACTTTATAGGTAGCTTTTACGGTATATTTGTTTCTTCTTTAGTAGAAATAAAATTGGCATTTTAAAAAGGAAGGCCAAAAAAAGACTGAAGTCCAAAAAGCAACAGACAATGATTTGCAACCCAGAGTGACAGTAGACAAGCATGCAGACAGACTGACATGACGGCACTGACTTGTAAGCTGGAAAAAAATAACAGTACATTCCTTTGTGATTCTGTACTGTCAGATCTCTCTTGTACTTCTGTTTTTTTTTTAACCCTTAAACTCACAAATTAAAAGTGCCAAAAGTTATTAAAAATCCCAAATTTCATTTTGTAAAATATTGAAAAACAAATTGTACCATTTAAAAGTACTTTCAAAGAGGTTTCATTTAAATGGTTACACCATAGAATCTCGTCAACAGACTCAAGAGTTGGAACTACTGTACATTCCCGGGGGGTGCTCATCGGAAAATCTCGTTTGATTGGCGTGGCTCAAACAAATGTTTACTCCTAAGAGGTACCAATTTTATACAAGACAAGACACATTCTGTCTTTTTGTCAGCTTGATCAATACCCTAAAAGGTACCGTGATAATTCTAACCATGGTCATTTTAGATTTTAGCACCCCAAGTGGTACCAATGTACAAATTTTGACCCCGACGAGAACCCCCGTCATTATTTTCATATCGGAGTTACTCCTCCCCCCCCCCCCCCCCTCATGTCTCTATATTATTTGACTCTTGGAGTGAGAGGGTTAATGTTGTAAGCATCAAGGGAGACCACCCATTATAGAACTTGTACATAGATTCACTAGCTTCTATTTTTCCTCTGGAACTGCTGTAAAGATCCTTAACCCATGCATTTCTTTAACTTCATCTGCAAGAGCCTAAGAATAGAAAAACAAGGAAAGAATCAATGAGTTAATGATACCAATTTACTCAACTGATTAGAGAAAGACAATATTATTAGATTGCCTCTGTCATTTTGTATGTATACCTACATGGTCCAAGAGCAAGATTTTTTTTTAAGGAAAAGATTGTTAAATTTGACATTGTACTGATTTGAGAGTGCGAATACACCAAAATTATTGCAAATGTGACATGTTATTACACACAGATAACCCGCGATCAGGTGCTCTTTTTTTATCGGAGGGAAAGTCGGCTGAGAGTGGGGAGGGAAGAAAAGAGGGGAGGCACCCTTCCGCCAACTTTTGTGTGTTCGCGCTCTCCCGCTCCGAAAAAAAGAGCGCCTTATTGCAGGTTAACACAAAGATTGGGGAGAAGTTGACGGTCCGATAATAAACAATTTATTCCATATAATCAGTGGAAAGTTGTGTTACGTGGCTGGGCATTTTTACTCGTCAATTTTATTTGAGCTATTTTGAAAAAAATAGCTCATTAGCAGGCGCAAAGGTTGGTTTGTGATGTTAGTATGTTTGTTACTTTGTTTGTTTGTATGTATGTCTTGGGTTATGTCACACCAATCAGATTGCCTCTAGTATGTACACCGTGTACTATGTCAGCCAATCAAATTTTCGCTTCTAAAATGGTATTACTGAAGGTCAAAGAAGGGCACTTGACATGAATTGAAAATCAGCCATCTTGAATCTCCGCGATTGTTGCCGCAAACACTAAAAGTGTAAAGTTTTGAAAATTTGTTGCTTGGGAACTGTTCTCTAATCCCGACTGGCTTGCTAACCTGGCAATATCAAGGACATTTATTCGGAAATACCGCCTATAATGTGCCCTATGCATGAATGGTAGAATGGTCTGCGGGGGATGAGACGTCCAAAAAATGTGGACTGCGGTTACGTTCATAGGTGAGCTTATACTGAAGTATGAGTATAGTTTTATTGCAAAAACGGCAAGCCGATTTCAAATAATATGATGCGGAACATGAATTGTATGTTTCAAGCCTGGGTTTCAAGAGATTACTATTTAAAATTGGATTTTTTTTTTGTCAGACACGCTGTCTGCACGTGAAAATGTTGAACTTTGTCCTTATAGAAACTTGTCCGTGATGCATGGAGTTCAACAGAGAAAATGTAATGCAATTGATCTACAATTTACAGTATGTAAAACGTTTATCTTTCTTTGAATTAATGTGAGCTGATGTGTAGGTTATTAATTGTATGCCTCAAGCGATTACTATAAGCGAGAAGCGACTGTATTTTGTATGAGCAGTCACGTTGTGTGCACGTGCAAATATTGAACTTTGTCCTTATAGAAACTGGTACGTGATGAAATTCAACATGTTTTCGAGAAAACGTAATGTAATTAATTTATATGGTGCGTTAAAAAACGCCTGTTTAAAAAATATTAGTTGCAATTTACTAGGAAACAAGCAAAATTCATTTTGGATGCGCTAAGTTTCTGCTGGTCGACATTACAGGAAAAGGTGTTTGGTTCCAAATGTTAACCTCAACAATGTTCATGTAAGTAATTCAATTAGCTTGTGGTTTTGAGTCGAAAACAATTTAATCTAATTAGTTCTGTTTCTATTTGCACGACTTTTTTGTGGAGAATAAAAACAGTTGTTTAAATAATATTAGTTCCAATTTACTAGGAGAATACTTATATTCATTTTTCATGCGTTTAGTTTCTGTGAAAGACTTTTCTGGTTGACATTACAGAAACAGGTGGTTCAAAGAATTTTCGTGTCACTAATTTAATTAGCTTGTGGTTTGGAGTTGAAAACAATTTAATTTAATTAGTTTGCGTCTTCCAGGCCAAAGGAACCTTTTCCACGTGTCTTTTGTGAATAATAAAAGAAACCTTTAAAAAAAGACTAGATACAAATTTCCAGGAAATAATAAGCCTTCAATTTGGATGCATCAAATTTATGTGCAGGACTTTTCTGGTTGACATTTAATTTAATACACTCATTACTGAAACAAGTTGCTCATTTCACTGGGACCGTAGTTTCATCAAAAAATAACTCCGGAAATCCCGTGAAAAAAAAGCTAGCCGAGAAACGAGAAACGGGACCCAGTTGTTTATCTCGGTATTTTTTTTGGTAGTGGGCGGGCCGGAGGATTTGAAAAACGTATATCTGCAAGCGGTTATTTGTGCGAGTTAACTTCCGCTGTTTTGTTACTTTCACCATTTCATATCATTTAGGTCATTTTCAAAATAGCTCATGCACGCAATGCGTGCCTATGTTTTATTCTTGCCTCATGGCTAATTTAACTGACTCGTAAAAATATATACCCAGCCATATTTCACAACTTTTGCTGAATAACCTCTTTATTCAAGGATGAATACTTAATTAAGATGTTATGTAGTCATGACAACAACAACTATCACATGAAGTGTGGGAGGCACAATGTTCAGTGCACACTGCTAACCAGCTAGTACATGTATAATTTTATTATTAATTACTGTTGGCTTACTTGATTGACAAGTCGGTGTTGTTGAACTTGTCTCTTCCCTCTGAAATCTTCAGATTCAACAAATATTTCATACATTGCTCCACATCCTCCTGCAATCAGAACAAGGGAGGACTTGATTTCCTCTCATGCAACTGTGTCCCATTGATTACCACTAAAATTAGGAGCTTTCATGCAAGAGCTACATGTACTCCTACACAGCTGTTGACAGTACAGTAACTACTCAAATAACGGCAATGTACAAGATCTGGATAACTGTATGCAATCTTGAGCTAAGCATATCTCATGCTACATGTAAGCTAGCAGCCCTATGGCTGGGAGCATTGAGAGGCATGTGTTTATTAAATAATTATTGTAAACAAAATTGACTTGAAATAACAATATCCTTGATGGCTATAAAAATGAAGAGAGAAGAAAGTAGCCTCTACTCACATTAATGCCCCTAGCAGCCAGGTCAGCACTTACAGTAACATCCACCTATTCCTCCACATGATCATTATGTTTTAGAAGAGAAGTATGCTCATTTTCCCTGACATGAATTTAAGTTGATACTCGACAGTGTTAAAAGGAAAGCTGAAAATCCCCACACAGAACCGAACCTGTCACCTCAGCTAGCTCGTGTGTCAACTGTTAAAGAGCTTAAACTACCAGAGCACCATGTACCACGCTGCTTGATTCAATTCGGTTTAAATTTTACTATAATTATGATCTCCTATATTGTATACCCTTCTTAAGAATGGACCTCTTTGTTCCTTGTTTTTCTTTACAAGTATGATTCTCAAAAAGTTGTCCGGCTGAAGTGGAGTACACTGTAGGTGGACTATATTCAAATTGCTAGCCCGGCAGCTTGAGGCAATGAGAGGCAGCTGTAATGATTAGCAGGCTAAAATCAATGGCAAAAAATAATAAAACTGGCGATGAAAAACACTGACCTGAGATATCCTTAACAGCAATTTGAGAGGCAACAAAACTTTGCTTCAAAATGTCTGCAAGCTTCTTTTCTCCATCTGATTCAGCTTGAACCTGAAGAGATCTCAGGAGAACTTGATAGGGTTGCAGACACTGAGAAAGATAAATGATCAATATGCCATTAATACTATATACCCTGTTGGAGTATCCTTTCACAGGGGGAGAGGGAGTACTCTAATACTGTACATGTATATCATATGGGTTCACGTGTGTGCCACTGTGAAGGGTATGGTTTTCAATGGTTTTTGTAATAGTAGGTGTCACCAATTAGCTCTATGAGCTAAATACATAGACACGGTAATAAAGATTTTATTATTATTATTTATTATTATTAAACAGTTTAGTCTGGGATAGGGTATAGAAATCAGAGAGTTTTGTTCTAGAATTATAGAACTTCTTCATATCAGCAGCCTGCTGTTTATATTTATTATTTCATTGATTAGCCTTACTGGCCATATTTGAGCGTAAAATGTTCTTTGAATTTATCACAAGCTAACGAGGCCAATAGATATGATGTATTATTAGTATTACATGTAATTCATATAAAAAAATAATTAATTGGCCAACATTTATGAATAAGATATAAAAGGGATACATGTATCATTTACCAGAAAACTGATCAATAAAATTAATGGTGTGAAGAATTTAGGGACTGAAAATTGGAAGTGACAGTGACAGCATTTCTGGAAAATATAGAGCCTGGCAAAGGGCAGGAATTTTTGGTGTCTACAGTGTAGTCTGTTATAGGATTGCACAGTGCCACTGGACATGATCTGCTTATATAGGGTAAGGGTGTCCTTGGTACACCACCTCCCCCTCCCCCCACTCCCCCCCCCCCCCCCCCCCGACCACAGCATGGAGCAATGTACATGCACAATTAGCCTCCTCCACAACCAACAACTATTTGGGGCATGAGAGGAAAGGAGCATATTTGCCTTGTTCCCAGAATAGCCCTTTTCGCAGTTAACCCTTCTCATTTGCATTACAATAAAAATCAACGTGGTAGCAAGGCAATTTCGGGCAATTTTGTAGTTTCTGCCCGAAATTGCCTCGCAATCATGTTGAATTCTATTGTAATGCAAATGAGAAAGGTAAACCGCGAAAAGGGCTATTCCATTGTGATGTTTTTTGGACAGCTCTTCATCAATAATAATAATAATTTAGGTATAAATGATAGAAATGGTGACCAATGACTCATGACCTCTACTCTGTGGAAAACATTCTGTCCATGACTGTCCATGTGCACATCAGTCCAAAATTAAATTTTCCAGTTCACTTTATAAATTTATAGTACTATAACAACAACATACTCTGGTCAATGTGCCGTAGTACATACATACATACATACATACATAAACTTTATTATAGTGTCTGGTCGTTCTAGCGCCTAAATGGCACTAATTGGGGACACACAATAAATCATGTAAAATCATAATAATCAATATTAAAAAAAATAATAATAAAACATTAGTAGGTTCATCAAAACAGTAATCAAACAAAACAGTTCATCAAACAGTAGTAGGTTCATCTTTAGTCTGCGGCCTAAATTAAGAATAGCTGCAATAAAAGACACACCATAAAATGGATATGGCATATCCATATCCATCGGTTCTGTCTTTTTCTTTGTGAATATCTATAATCAATGCAACCCTCAGGGTTATGCAATATTCCTAATCATCGCAACTCGTGTGGCACGTCCGAACTTTATAAATATCGAGCTTGCGTGTTTTTACCATTTTGGAGAAAATATACAGCTTTTATATGCTTTTGTTTACAAAATATACTTTCTTTTACTCACCAAATGCCGCGATTTTCTCAAAACAGACCAGCTCATTACAGTAGTTTGTGGAGGACTATTGACTGTACGGGAAATGAAGTACTATTTTAGCGATCGCTGACCGCTGATAAAGTACTGCGGTCTTGTTTCGCCTTGCTCGTTCCCAGTGTCTAATCTTCTATACACACGGCGATGCACTGAGGATGGGATAGTGTGTTTTTCGATGCCTGGAAGATGGCAGTTTCTTCTAATTTTTGTGAGCATCGTTTGGCAATTGATTCTGATAACAGAATATTTCAGTAATGAAGAGATCGCTGAAGCACTTGAGAAAGGTAATTCTATATTTTGTATCGATTTTTTCTATCCCGGGGCCCCATTCATGTACCAGTACAATCTACACAAACCAAAACAGTTCTAAACAACTTGGTTAAAGCTTATAAGCTTATATAAAATCCTGTGTAATGAATGGTGCAGGTACGTAGATATTAACAATTACCGTAACATATACTGAAAAGAAGCACTCTAGCCAGAAAATTATAAGTTAAAATTTTCCTTACCTTACTGGCCAACCAAATTCAACCAACCCCACCCCACTAATTTTCTCCTTCACACACTTGCTTTAACCCATTGACACCTGAACCGCCCGTAACCGCCCGTACAAGACTCCACTGCTTTAAAAAATTGTAACTTTCTCAATCGTGCGAACATTGCCTTAACTAGCAGTTGTGAGCATTGACTAGAAAGTCTTTCAAATTGAGATACCCAATAAACACAAAAAAGTCAGCGATTTTTGCAGAATATCAGCGTTTGAATTTGGACAATAACAAAAATTACCGTTTTTAACGTCATAGAAAAACAACAAAAATCACGTTTTTGCCTTTAGTTTTTTTTATTCAAATCATCATGGCAAACCCAAAAATCAACATTCACAGCAAAATTCAGTCCTAGTCCTAGCTTAGCAGTGAATTTTTTTGCTCTTATTCGTTGCTCGGGCCGAGCTCTAGCCTCTCGTTCTAATGCATACTGACCTTGCCTCAATTTTCAATATCACCACCGCACTGCATGCTGGGAAATGGCCAAGAATTTTGACAGCGTTCGTTTCTTTCCGCACACATTTCATATTTATACTAAGTCCATAGCCACTCCGACCCACCGCCGAAATTTCGCGCTTGTTGTGTTCTCCTGTGGTCGCAACTTCCAAAATATGCCGCAGTAGGTCGAGAAATTCATCCAGAGTCGAGTCCCAAAGCTGCTTCGTTTCCAGGCGGCCATTTTTCCAGTTCAACGAGCAACGAGCCAAATTCGCAAACGAAGTACAACAACTAACTCGCTTCATTGAGAAGTGGACTCTGAACTACCTCCAAGCTTAATGATGCTCACCAGGCAGCTACTAAAGATGAAAAATGGCTGTGAACTTACCAAAAATCGTAGATAATTCATATTGGACCCTTTATTGCAAATCAAGCAAGCAAAATGAGATCGTCACAATGACGTTTCCAGTAAACTCGAGCCTTCAGTGTTTTAGAACAGCAGCACTTTCAATGGTAACTCCAAATATGCAGTCACGAAATCCTATGGGGCGTGTGTATGCAGAAAATCACTCAAAAACGTAAAAATCCTCAGGTGTGAATGGGTTAACATACTTGACAATAGACAATTTTCGTATTCTCGGTATTGAACTGGAACTAGCTTGCAATGGAGGCTCATGCGGGGGAATATCATTAAAAATATTTGCATTTGAAAAGAATGCCCCGCATAAGCCTCGTCTGCAAGCTAGTTCCAGTTCAATACCGAGAATACGAAAATCGTCTATTAGCAGCCAGTTCAAGGAGCCAGGCTGGCCCAGTTAGCCAGACTGGCATATATATATATAGTTGGCAGAGGAGTAAGCAGATCCAAATGTCGGTGGTTCAAAGGCCTGGTTTTTTGAGATTAATACTGTATGGCACCTGAGCATCTGGATTACATGAAAACTGAGCCAGCATGGCTAACTGGGCCAGCACCTTCATTATTTCCCACAGAGCCTTATGGTTTGTTATAATACCTCTAAATGTTAATTATAAAAGAGAAGTTTTACAATTTAATTCACTGATTTTACCTGGAAATGAAAATATCTACTGTGTAAGCTTGAAAAGGTACCTGCCCATTTAGCCGGGTTGGTGTGATGAATGCGGAAACAGTATATGAAAAAAAATCAGGGTCCAGTTTAGCTGGTTCTCATGTAATTGCAAGTTTATTTTTGGTGTCATGCTGGGATCTTATGCACTTGTCATTATTTGTCATTGTTACGGAGGAATTAATTGGTCTATAATTACCACATACAGTGACCACATTAAAAAATAGGGCCCCACTGGGTCTGTGTGTTCTGCTGATATAGTATGAATTATGTAGCATACGAGCAAATGTTATTTGACAAATGATTTGAGTGCAAATTTCTGATGAGCAGATGTACTGGCAGGATTGCTGGCGATAAATTATTTCAAAACTAACCATATCGGTAACAATGGGGAGAATACCGTCAACTCATCTCAGCTAGCTTCAACAACACTTTCCTGCAATTGATAGGCTCGACAGGCTAAAATTAAATTCTAGTGGCAGATAAATTCTAGTCTGTGGCAAATAAAATCAATACACTACAGAAATTTTCATCGCTTACTCTCTAGCCATAATTTAGTCTTTAATTCAAGTGAATCGATGGAATTTCAGTTATATGAGTTATGAATTCTCAAAGGTAAGCAAGCATAAAGAATAATTATTAATAATTCCTCTCAGTCACAAGTAAACAAACTGATAACTGGTATGATATGAGTCATCGTGCAAATTCGCTTCGCTTTAGACTGCTGAAATAATTTGTAGCGGCAGATAAATTATGAAATCTTGATAGCCTATAACTCTTTAGCTGAAATTCAGTCTTTAATTAAAGTGAATAGATGGAATTATTATTATATCATTTACACCAGAAGTGTGACATACATTAACGGAGTTAAGGTCATAAGTGTTCGCTGACTATGTCAGCAGGACACAAAAAGTGTAAACAAATTTTGCTCTTCTTCTTCATCTTAAGGTAACTTATCTGCACTGCCAAGGTATGATTTAGTCATTGGAGTTTTGTCGGCAAGAGGTAATCATGAACAGCGACAGGCAATCCGGGATACATGGCTTGGACATGTCCTGCAACACACACTTCTACAGGAAAAGTGAGTATTTACAAGCTTATGGGATATTTACTGGATTGCCAGTTCTGTGAATCTGTTACATGACTGTAGGCAAGAACCCCATCCCTCCCACCCCTCACTGCCTTGTATTTCTTACTAGAAATGGGAGGGGAAAGGTGGCCACATACAGTGTACATAATGGTTCTCTTTTATTGAAAAGATTGGATACGCCACATAATTTCCCTTGTTTTTTTTGTTTTCACACCCTGTTAGAAATTAGGCCTGTTAGAGGCCTTCTCTTAATCTGTCACCCTCTGTTGCTTTCCCTACCCAAACATGCTCCGGACACTGTCTAGCTATGCCCCTCAACACTCACATGTCACCTCAGAGCATTATTTATTAACAATATAACTCAAATCAATATATACTGTACACTGTACATGTAAGTCTTGATCTTGCTCTTTGATCTCCAATATTTTTTAAAACTTTTCAAATCTGTGTAGGGTGATAATCAAGTTCATTGTTGGTAATGAGCCATGCCTGATCCCACCCCAGGACAGAGTTGATCAGTACTCTTGTGAACCAGAGCCTGTTGTTGATCCAGGTATTTAAATTTCAATAATTATGTTATGGAATTCCGAAAGTAACGGTTACTGTACTAGTTTATAATACTTTAAATTTGGAATAATTAGCTGCCCCAGTGGGTTGCAGTTCTCAGGTGATGGTTAATTTCGGAGTGCTAATAATATGTGTCTGATCCATTCCAAGATATTATGATTGAACGAGGCAAATGCAACCAAAAAATTGGATGTTCTTAGTCGAAATATGACAGGGAGGTAGTAAGGGTAAAACACTTTCTAACATATTGTTGTATCAGGATTGATTTTGAGGGAATATTATAGTTTCTTTTCCAAAATTTACCTAATATCAGCAAGGGTACAAAAATGTATGTCGAGTGTGTACCAAAATTGGATAAGGATTATTGGTGGAGTTTTTTTTGTGGCCTCTACAAAAGATGCAGCTTAACTGCATTTATACAGTAAAAGAGTAGTTTTCTAAAGTAGAGTAATGTGGAGAGGGTCTGTACCAGTAAAGTGTTGATGAGAAGTCTTTACCCTGCTGACACAATTATGAGAATGGTACTCATGGAGCTGACAGTTAAAAAAAGTAGATTGTATTTTTTTTATTAAATTGTCAAACCAGGAACTTGGCTATTTTTCTTTCAATTGTTAATTGTCTCATCTCACAACTACATACATGTACATGTATATCTACTTCGCCATCTTTTGTCACCACACTAGCTGCTTTTAACATTTTTACATGTAGTTTAATCCTTAACCTTATTTAGTGGATTGCGTGTGTCCTATGGGAACCTGATCACTTTGAACGTGATTTTCTTAAATTCAGTGCTGGATGAAGATATCATAGCCCACAGGGTGCCCAAGGGGACTGTTGGACATTTCACTCACCAGGGACCCCTAGGGATGGACTTCAGGGTAAGTCCTGACTCGCTTGTCTGTTGATATTGAACTGAATGGAAAATGGCCATCAAACTCTTTGCTAAAAGTAAACTGTATTCAATTTGCTTTGAGCATGCGCGACTTCAATAGAAACACCCTCCCACCCCAAGTGGAGTTCATGCACTGCCACACCAGTCAGACACTCCAATGACTAACTAAATTAAGAGCTCTGCCCACAATATATAAATATACATGTAGCTCAGAGAGTCCTAGCAGTGTGCAGAAGATCATACTGTGAGTACTGCCAGGGCCACTGAGGATTTTTATCTTTGAAGTCCTGCATGCTCAAAACAAACAGAATACAGTTTACTTAATGACATGAACATACTTAAAATAATCACCATCCTTCTCTTGAATCTCTAAGTTATGCTAAACCATGTGGCTTCAGTGAATGAATGAACGAACAAACAAACAAACAAACAAATGAAGGAGATTGCCTCACTGACCGTCACTGAAGGACTGACTGACTGATGTGTTGAGCGGATGGTGTCAAGCTTTTACATTAGAGTTCATTAGATACATCTGTGACTTCACGAGAAAAGAACTCAGTTTATTAAACTCAACTGTTTATATTTATTTATCACTTTTCTATTAATAATAATATTGTTATACTTTTTTCTGAAAGGTGAATTTCCCAATTGTCATCACTCAACTTGGAGTATTTGACAGCAATTCAGATGGACTTAAAAATGGCTTAACAACTCGCCTTTATGATAAGATCTCACAAGTAGGTACAGTACATGTATATGATTATGTATCAACTGCCGTGAATAATATTATTCATGAGCCTTTTGTCAGTTCTGCTTGATCTGCTAAGCAAGAATATTTCAGAACAAGAAACATTTTTGATTGTGTCAGTCAACTTTGATACCATTTCTTTAGATGGAGGTGTTGAGTGTCAACTTCACCCCAGAGAATCCTGGAGAGTTAATTGGTGGTAGCAGATTTAAACCAGTTGACCAATATTTGCTGCCTAAGGTAAAATTAATGTCTGTTGAATTCTTGTAGTTCAAAATAGAATATTAGAGAGTTTGGGCTAACATTTACCCGTGGCTTCCATATGGTCAAGTGTCCATTGCCCACAGTTACTGTACAAGTGCGAAACCCAATTGACTCCAATCTAAGATAAAACTTTTACATTGGAACTCCTACTTTGGGATATTTCCATTAAGGGGACACCTCCATTAAGGGGACACTTCTCCTGGCCCTGATGGTGTCTTAATGGACAAGATTTTCTCTTTTTGTTCAAGAGTGTCATTATGTTTACTTTCATAAGCCTGAAAATCACCCCCTTTCTCATGGATGATTGTTTGGGTTGCAGAGACGTAGCTTAGGATTTTTCAAAGGTGGGGGGAGGGGGGGGGGGGGGACGGTCACACTGTGTCACACCCAAGGTACTTACCAGATTGTCATGTCGACACCCACCCTGCGTTTTACTAAAATTATCTCACAAAGCCATGCCCCTGGGTTGAACTCCCCCCCCCCCCCCCTTTCCGTAAAAAACTTTGGATTCTGAGACCTGCACCCGCAGAATTCAGAATTTCTAATGTCCCTCTGTTTGGGGAGGGGGTAAGGATATTTCCTCAGCCACACAAATTGCTAACCACTAATAAAACCAACATGCTTTCACGAACCAGCACATTTTTTTTTAAAATTAATTGTTGCTCTCTGTGACAATTATTACATGTATGCTTTTAAGGTGGCTGAATACAGTTTGCGCGCGCTCTTCAAATTTCAGCTGCTTACGCGAGTTAGCGCGCGCAGAGTTTTGAGAAAAACAAACGTGGCGCCTATTCAGCGATCATTTTATTTCGCCCAGTGTGGATCGCGAAAGTGTTGTTTTTCGTCTTAAAATCAAACAATTTGTTGTTCGTAAAAATGTTTGTTGAATCAACAGATAATATAACAAACCATTGAAGAAATGCACTGCCTTTTTGGTCGTTTTGTCTTTGGATCGAGAACCCAGTCAAATGCAACGCATGCGCAGTTGATCAAAAAATTGTGACTGGATGTTTTAGCGACTTTCCTAGGAAACGTGCTGATTTCTACGAAACCACTCATTAGAATTTCACGAAATTTGGCACAATAATAGTTCCGAATATGCCGAACTCACCTGCCATCAAAAATTTGAAATCTAACAGAGGAGATTTTTACAAAACCTACACATATTAAACCACATATTACGGAAGATCCCTCTGTCAAAATTACATGAGACTAGTGTTAACATGCAAATATTTTTACGAGTTTACTGGAGTCAAAAGATGGACAAAATCTAATGACTAGATTTTCTAAAAATAAACGAAACCAAATATTGCAGGCTCATTTACAATCCACCGTATTACCATGGCAACACCCTTAAATCTCAACAAAAATATGAAAATATATAGCTTGTTGCTTAATCGTATGCCTCACCAATTTTGGACGCCCAGACGTTAGTGGTTTTAAAATGACAATGGATGATGCATAGGTACAGTGAAACTGTGTTCAGCCACCTTAAATGGATGTTTTGTTTGCTGTCAGGGATTTGATGGCTCCATTGTAGCAGAGAATTTTAGTTCATCTGATCCCAGCAGCAACGACCCCATGATGCATGGCGAGCTGGATGATGGTGGAGGCTTGGTATCATTTCATAGAGTAAGTTGGAATTGTTGTTATACATAAATATTATTATAATTTTTATTTGACAATTTTACCTGACTAAATTATAGCGGAGCACTAGCCGGACCGAAGGCCCGGCTGCGCAGCCCCATACTCATAGAACCTATGCCGTCATTTTTCATGGTCATGGCTAGCGGTATGTTTCGCGGGCGCTGTCTGCAACAAAAACATGTGTGTCGCGCAAGGCTAGCGCGCATGCGTGTATGACGCCACACAACATCCGGGATCTTAGCGGAGGACTAGCTCGCGGGCGCGTATGACGTCGCAAAACATGCCCGTACGACGTCATGTTGAAACCAAAGCGAGGCTTTTTTTTCGCGCGGTTACACGGCCGAATGTCACGTCAGCTGGGAAAACACTGATGTTTTGCTGTGTTTACTGAGCGAAGAAAACGGTTTAAATTAAAGTCGTTATTTTCCTGCATTTTTTCGTGGTTTGCTACTCAAGACAGGGATGCTAATTAAGGGATACTCAGAAGCCGCTTTAGTGGAAAAAGAAGAGCTTTCAGGGATAAAATCTTGCTTCGAGGAACTATATACGTTTTTAGCAATGCGAGAGATGGGTTCGTTCTACGGACTTCAGCACCAAAGCGGAGATTTAAAGAATTTCCAAGCACAGTAGTCGCCGGAGGGACTTAAAGGTAAAACAAATTACATTTTTCGATGGGAATTTATCTTGATATCAATCTGTGATTGACTTTTTGTTAATGTGTTCTCGTTAGTTTTGGAGAGTTGTTTTTAAACGTGTTGGTATTAATTTCTTGAATTTCATCGAAGACACGGGTCGGCCTCGATGCGCGTTTTGCGTTTTGCTTTTCAACATAAACTAATGGAGATTTGAATAAAATTTTTCGAAAGAAGATTGTGTTGTCCATTTTTATGTGTTTGTTCATTCATTACATAGGTTGAAAAGCGATTTTATGGAAACAAAACAAGACTTGAATTTTATTATTAATATGCAAATATGTTTGTGTATTTTTGGCAATTTTGATTTCCAAATCAGTTTCTCAGGCATTTTTTGACAAGCTACAACTGTATTTTTTAACAGTAGTCGTAATAGTTATTCTAGACGGAGAAAAAGTTGTTTTTGTGAACTTTTGTACGGTCTAAATGTACTGTGCAGACGGTCGGGTAATACTGTTTTTGAGAATTGCTAAAATTGAAAAATAGCCCGGTCGTCAATATTAATCTTAATTCTTGTGCTTCCGACCTTTCACCTATTAGTTAAGTTTCATCTTAGTTAAGCTTGTTCAGAGGGTCTTCAGAGGGCGCCGCTGTTAGGCTAAGCCTAACTATATATATTAAATCTAAACCTGTATTGAGCAGTACAGTAGTAGGCTGTAGCTGACCTACATTGTACTTATCATAGCTATAGGCACATTGGTACTTATAATGTATCAAGGTGCCAACAAAATGACAAAATGTAATCATAAAAGTTACTAAAAAATTTTCTAAACATCTCCAGTCAAGTCTGTCATAGTGGAAACCCCTGTAATATATTATAAGGCAGACATCTCTTATAGGCGAACAGCAGTGATTGGCTCAGGTTCTGGCCAAATTTTACTTGTCTTTCTGTAACTTAGCTGTCTATGATGCGAACACCGCTCTACTGTGGACAGCTAGAGCAGGTTTCGAGGGTGTCAGCCTTAGAACAACAACAACTTTATTTGTACTCTGTATTCATTTACATAAATTTACAATAAGTAGTAGAATTAAGGGAGAGTAGTGGCTGCCCGAGACAGAGTAGATTCAAAACAACTCACATAGATACAAAACAACGCACGTTCAAGCAAGAAAGAAAACACATTAAGTGAAGTGCTATTCTGTTGCAGTCGTCAATTCTCTGCGGCGGAGAATATTTCGCTAAGTAGTTTCATTCCTAGCCGTGGAAGTAGACATTTGTTGCAAGTTTAGATTAGCTTTAGATGGAGTGAAACATTCTCTTACGTTTTGAAAAACACACTTCACGACCTTTTTATAGGTGAGTAGGTTTGGTGTTGAACAAGGTGTCTTCCCTGAAAATGAAGAGAGATTTAATGAAGATATGAACCCGTACGGAGCTGGGACATTCATGTATCGTGCTTATGGTAAGAGAAAGAAAGAAAACAAAAGGTTTTGATAAAATTCTCGGGATTCTGTTTCTGGATCCTGTGATAACAGGCCTTCACTGGAAATGTTATGGCAGACAAGATAATGAAATGCAACCAATTAGCTGTAGTACTGGAAATGTCGTATTATTATTCTCACAAGTGTCTTTACAAGTGTCGACTAGAACTATTACTAAGTGATGTTTTAACATAAAAGACTTAAACACTTGACAGTGTTTTGCGGCATGTTGATGTAATAGGAGCTGATATTTTAATTTGACTCAAAACCTTTTTTTGACGCATTGGTAGCTAATTTCCTTGTAACGATAGGCGACATTCTCTTTTAAAATCGTCGAATTATAACGATTTTTAACACAAAAATTTGGTGTCGGCAATTAGCTACAGGTTTAAACAACTCAAAATGTGCAATCTCCGAAAGCATTGAAAACAAAAAATCTCATGGCTAAATTCAATAGAAGAGAGGTAGTAGAAAATGTACGTTAGAAAGTTCTGAAAGTCAAAGCAACTGACACTATAGAGCGTTTTCACTTGACGTCATAGCCGCCATATTGGTGTTCCCGTACAAAAGAATTTTAATTAACTTCTTTTGTTAGGAACACCAACATGGCTGCCATGGCCTTTGTCATTTGAGTCCCACGGGACTGAAGGTCACGTGAGTGAAAACGCTCTATTGATTAACTGTATCTCAGCTACAGATGGCGAGTTTTCCAAAGTAAAATTGGAGGAAAGGAGAAAGGAAAAAGAGGAGAGAAAGGAAATGTGGCGAGCAGTGTTGTCACGAGAACAAAAAGAACTTCAGCTTGAGATGTCGCAGTACGATGATATTCTTCTGGTTGATGTTATAGATGTGTACCGCAATCTTCCCAGGAAACTACTCAAGTTTTATTCGTGGTACGAGCCGAGGTTTTCAGACTTACTGTTCAAACGTGTGACCATTTTTAATGGGCCATTTCCGAGTTACGTTATTCCTCGTTGTCAAAGCGAGGCTTGGTGCAAAACCTTTCATATGGAAATTAGTTTTATTTGCATTTGAATAAAAACTCATTTACATATGAAAGGTTTTGCACCTAGCCTCGCTTTGACAACGAGGCGTAATGTAACTCGGAAATGGCCTATTAATTTTTATGTTTTATGGAGATCAGTGACGGTAACCTTGGTCATATTCGTAATCTCGGTATTGGCATGGTACTGGCTTGTAGTCGAAGCTCGCGCTAGGTAACTTTTGACTTGCAAAGATTTTTAATGATATTTCCCCGGTTGAGCCTCCATTACAAGCTAGTTCCAGTTCATCACCCAAAAAACGAAAACAATGTCTTATACGTCCGCCATATTGGGATGTAGACATGGCGCCCGAATCCTTGGGATTCGAAAAGAATGCTTAAGGTCAGCGGCAGATGCAATTGGATTCACGTGCGCGCTATTGTTGCTATGACAAAAAATCCGTTTCCGGATTCAGCGTCTGATCTTCGATATGAATCTGGATTCGGATTTTCTCAAAGAAATACACCCTCGCTTTGCTCAAGAACTAATGGGCTGGGTGTTATAACGCTCCGAGAAAAACACCTAGCGGACACAACTTTATTAACTTGGCTATTGTGCTACCCCCATGAAACAACTTACAGCTTTTGAATTAGAAAAAGTTCATTTTAGGGGCTATTGGGATAAAAGAAGGTGGCGAACGATGCCAACCGAGCGGGGCCTGGGAGGGGAATGGGCCTGATTTCCTTTTAACCCAATATTCCCTAAAAGGAGAGGCGGCATGTATGTCTCGGAACGTGTAACAGGATTGGCTGAGAAGACAATAGAACAAACAACGGAACAATGGACCGTAGCCCTGAAAACAGTACATCTGCGTGATACCCAGGTCCAATGAAATTAGAGGTTCTAAAGAGGTATACAATAAACTGCAGGGCTGATCTGACTACTTAAACACGGACCCGCGCTATAAAAGGAACCTTGGCCTGACCAAGCCGCCAGTCATTTCACACTTGACACCGAACTGTCAACATCACGTGCATCCGCTCGCCAATGGAGAACCGTTACTGGCGCGAAATTCAAATTTGGCTAGCTAAAATATTATATTCATGCTAAAAGGCGCATAAATTCAAATAATGTTATTAGTTTTATTTTCGTGAAAGATAAATTCTATACAAGATTGAGCTGGTGAAGGTAGAATTAGACCAATTTTGGGGGGCAACGGTCTTCCTCCGTGTTGCTCTCAGTGTTAGCCATCTTTGATTAGCCGTTGAAGCAGTGATGGTGTGTCAAAGGGGGCGGAGCTATCCCTTTTATAGCGCGGGTCCGTGTTTAAAAAAAGACTGCGAGACACCATCACGACAGAAACCGATAAAGTATTTAGTAGGATCGCAACCGTGGACAGCCGTTTCGTTGTTATTGCAACTCGTCAGCACGGTGTAGTGAACTAAATGTCGTTAGCAAGAAGCCAGCGCAAATAGATTTCACAATGACCCGTTCACCATATCAGGTTCCGTACTATGTACTCACTTGTCACTCGAATCTCGCGCTGCCACATCACGTGATCCGAGAAACAAAGAGCCGTTAGCAGCAGATTTCACGTTTCTGGAGAGGTGCCTAGTATCTGTAAAATGAGCCTGTCCACAGACTACCACTATGTCATTTACCAAACGGTATTGGTTTTTAGAAAAAGCTTGTTGCTCCATCAGCATGGAGCCCTCATCACGTGTAATCACTTCTACACTGGTGATGGGACATTTTTACATTTGAATTTTTTGCAATCAGGAGCCAAAAGCTGGCAACTGGTAAAGAAGTGACATTAATATTCCCTTCTTGAGAAAGATGTAATGTTTATCACGTTACGAGCGTGGGACAACGAAAAAAATCTGAGTCCCCAACAGGATTGGAGCCTATGACCTTCCGCACACCGGTCGGATGCTCTAACCACTGAGCTACGAGAGACTCGTGGCGAACTAGGCCACATACTCGGTTCGTATATGGCATATACGAATTTGATGAAGGGGCTATCCCCGAAACGTCTGACTGTCTTTGTAACAGTTTTTTCGGCACTCAGTCATAACTGAATTTCAATATTATCATTCAACGTAAGTGCTAAGCAGCAAAAAAAAACAACATTTTTTTGTGCTATCGTATATGACATGCATACTACTACGATTAGCAATGTCGAAAGCGTCATAATGATAATAAATTTTAATTATAGCTCGGTAATGAAGCTTGTCTAAGCTTGCGAACTCCTTTTGTTTTCCTGTTAGGGCGGAAAGAAACATGCAGTTTAACTTCACTTTGAAGACAGACGATGACTGCTTTGTTAATGTAGAAGCAATCTTCATGGTAAGAATTGTCATTTTTCTTAAATCTGTCCCCATATTTGCGTTCAAGATACATTTGACAGTCGTACTGAAACCGAAGTAAACACTCTGGCCAATCACAACAGACGCAGACAATCTAATGAACCAATCAGAACTTGAAGCAAACACATGTAGCTGGCGCCAAGCGCGGGAAGATGCGTGCGACGAGGTCACGATTGGTTTTGTTTTTACCTCTGATTGGCCGAGAAAGTGGCGCAAGGTTTTTTAAGCCAATCACAAAGCGGAGCAATGCCAAACCAAAGCAAAAGCGAAATTCTGCAGCTGACGTTTATGCGATTCAACTGTTGGTTCAACTATTGGTTGAACTGATTACAGTTAGATAAAGCGTATTTATTTTTTTCCAAGAGGGCACGGTAACGAATCCTGCAATCTGATTGGTTCTTAGCGCGGTGCGGATTTTCCTATCTCTGCTCACGGTAACGCTTTCATGAGTATTATAAAGTGATTTGAGAGACAGAGGAAAAAAATAAACAAGTTATTTGCCCGCTTAGGGTCGGTCCGTATAGTGAAAAACTGTGACCTCGGTCTTGAAAATGTTGCCCTCGGCCTTCACAGTTTTTCACTATACAGACCTCCCAGCCGGCAAATAACATATATTTATTTCGTATTTTAGGCACTTGAAAGCAGGAAACTTCGCGGAAAAGAACGTATTTGGTGGAGCAGGTATGAGTTGCTTTTGAAACTACAGATAGAACTTGGCAATCGTTTGATTAAAGGGACAGTGTTTTCATGAGTATGCCAAGGAGTTTGCTTTTTTCTTGCTTTATTACCATGAAATAGGAAGTGATGGAAGCGAAAGATTTTAAAATAAAGAGAGAAAAAAAGGGCTAAAAACCTCAAAGTTCTACCAGAAGGGCAATTTCTATTTCTTGACCGCTTGTCACGAAATCAAATTTGATAAACTGGGCCCGGTTGTTGAAAAGCCGATTAACACTAACCAAGGATTAGAAGTTAACCGAGGATTTTATTTCTCTACTTAAAAAATGCTCTTAAAAGCTAATTTTTAGCTAAAAATAAAGAAAAGTTAAAGGCAAAACTGAAGGGCAAAAAAACTTTAGAACAACTTTCACTGATTAGTTATTTAAAGTGTCCATAACGATTTTTTTTATTTTCTTATCTAAATCTACACGTCACGTAATGAACATCCTCGAAAAAAGTTTTTGATTTCAGCAAAACGTGAATTTTTGCCGCCATTTTGGTCCACCATTTGCATTAGTCTCCTCTCGGTCTCTCTCGGTTAACAAAGGATCCGTGACGTAGATTAAGGAACACATAACTTCAAACAAAGGAACCTGTGACTTCAAACAAAGGAACTGTGACGTACATTAAGGAACATTTGAGCCCGTTGGCCTTCTTAACAGCGGGACGGGTATACCGCAAAAAAATAGGATTTGGAAGATTTGAAATATTCATAAAAAATTCACGTTTTGCTGAAATCAAAACATTCTTTCGCAGATGTTCATTACGTGACCTGTAGATTTAGATAAGAAAATAAAAAAAAAAATCGTTATGGGCACTTTAACTGGATTCAAAATTGACACTAATCCTGGGTTAGCTTAATCGTGCTTTGAACAACCCGGTCCTGTAATCCACTTCCATCTTTGTGATCCTGCACTTTATCGAGAAACTACGGCTTCTATTTTGCTCTATAGAATCTTTTTATCCACTTTAGTTGTATATGTTGTAGTTCAATTCTATCCTTGGTTCAATTTTTATTTTCTATTGTTCTTTTCTATGTTTATATATGATAACAATGAATATAAAACAAAGGAAATAGAAAAATTGAACCAAGGATAGAATTTAGTAAACTACAACATATATTTTATCGTTCGTGCCAGGTTTCGTAGCGACTGGCCGGTGGAGCGTGTCGGAAAATGGCGGGAACTTGACTACACCGCTCCGATATACCCATCATTCGCTTGTGGCGCGGGAAACGTGCTGTCCGCTGATCTTGTGCAATGGCTGGCGTTCAATGAAGATCATCTGAAGACCTACCAGGTATAAGCGCATAGTTTATCTCCCGTCATCGATATTCTTTATAAACGGCAATTTACGGTTACTATTTTACAAGTCTAATATATAAGTTATTGACTACACAGGGTGAAGATGTGTCAATGGGAATTTGGCTTTCAGCGGTAGGATCTAGCCTTGTAAATGTAAGTTTCTGGCACCATGGCCTTTGTTTATGATCAGGAGCATAATATCCCTGTTATAATTTATTAGTAACACATGAGCTATCTCGGCGAGCTTTATATCGGTGATATTTTCTTTTGTTTTCAGGACTATCGCTGGTCCTGTGGGCGCGAGTGTGATAATGGAATCTTTACGTCCCCAGAAAATGAGCCCGAGGAGCTGAGAGAGATGTGGTCTGACCTGCAACACTGTGGTGATCCCTGTGGCTGCTCGTAGTCTGATCTGACGCGCTGTGGGATCCCTGTGGCTACTCCTGAACTGATGTTATCACTGTCGACCCCCTCATTGCAAAGAGTGTCATCTCAAAGCAAAGCAATTTGCCCCAATAGAACAGTCGCCGATTGTTACGAATCTAACGGCGTTACATTGTGGCTAACTTAACAAAATACTGTAGGAGGCCTCATATATTTAGCCTTGGCTGTCAAACATAACATACTTGAAGATAACAAAATCCGCTCTGGCCAAGAAATGAAAGACTAAAGTCGTCCTAGAGTAAGATAAATGCCCTGTATAAAGACTTCATAAAAAATCATTTTCAAATAAAGTCCCAATTTGAACTGAACCGGGATATAACTGGATGCAGTTACACTGAACTGAAAGAGAATGGGGTAAAACCCCGAAAGATTCACTCAAATCCTCTTATTAAAAACCTCCCCGTTAACGTTCATTTACAGGGGGGGGGGGGGGGGGGGGCATTTTAACTTGTCTTTATAACAAATGGACGTATCTGGCACTGTAAATTCAGTGTACTTTTTCTTCTTTAAGGCGGGACTCAACTTAAATTTGAATGAAGTTTTAAGAGGTTTAAAGAAGGGATAGGAGAAAGAAAATGATATCATTGTCATGTACACTGACAAGTTGCCTGAGAATCTTTACTGAGCTACGGTTTTTTTTTTTCGGTTTATTCGTTTTTTTTTTTCCTGATGAAAAGTTATATGATTTAATTAATCCGGGGTCTGGGAGTTGGATCGAAGGATTAGACACTTTATGAGGGGCACGAGATGCCAATTTAAAATAATAATTATATCAGGATTTTTAGGCTGGTTGAATGACTTCAGGCTATAGCTCAAAATTGGGTAATGAAAACGTACAGTTGCCAATTGGGTGTCGGAAAACCTAAACCAAGGTAATAATTCTGGCCAATCAGAACAAACGCAGACAATCAAATGACCCGATTAGAACCCGAAGCAAATACATGTAGCTGGCGCCAAGCGCGGGAAAACACGTGCATGTGAGTATGTTGCAAATATTTTGGGTTTTACTTCTGATTGGTCGAGAAAGTGACGCGTTATTTTTTTCGCCAATCACAAAGCGTAACAATGCGAAACCAAAGCAATGAGGCTACTTTCGATATATTAAAATTCAAACATAACCGACAAACTGCAAGGCTGATCTAACTACGTAAAAAAGTAGGCTTTGCGAGACACCAATACGACAGAAACCGATAAAGCAGGGTAGCAACCGCGGACAGCTGTTGAGGGGTTGTGCCTAAATCATACCGTCCAGAAGGACGTCGGACACCTTATTGACTCTTATATAACGTAATGTCGACACTTAAGAGTTTTATTTTCAATAAATTTTTAAGTGTAAAAAAGAAAATCTAAAATCCCCACTCAGGATTGAACCTGTGACCTCCGCTAGGGTTAGGCTTATATAGCCTACCATACCACTATACCACCTAGCTTCTTGGGTTGCTTAGTCCTAAATTTAACTATATAAACTGCTACCCCCAACCTCAACTGAAAGCTAACCAGTTACCCCGTTATATAAGTCTCAATAAGGTGTCCGACGTCCTTCTGGACAGCATGATTTGGGATTGACCCTGTTGAGGCTCGTCAGCGCGGTGTAGCTTGTGGCAAACTAAGAACGACTACAAGAAAGCAGACGTAAATAGATAGCACAATGACCCGTTCACGTTAGTTCTATTAAAATTCAACTTGATAGTGAGGCTTAGAGGACATAAAAAGAAATGGATAAGCATGTTTTTCATTCCCTTTGTTTTTGTCCTTCAAGCCTCGCTATCAAGTTGAATTTTAATATATCGAAAGTAGCCTAATCCGGGTTCTAGCATCGACTTTCGCGCGTGCAGATAGCTACGCCCCTGGTAATTGGATCGCAGGACAAGACATGATAAGACGCACGAGGTGCCGATATAAAAATCTGTTTCGTGCGTGCTCGTGTTTAGTTTCCTCCACGTCCGTGTGTGCGTGCATGACTGTGTGCGAGTATCATGGAAAGAATAAGAGACAGTGTTCTAACACTGGCCCTTGTATTATGGATTGTCTACCCTTCGAGCGCGTTGCCTGCAAATCACAAAGAAGCGGACGAAGCAAAGGCCATCGTCAACTCGCTGTCGAAAAAATTGCACGGCAGCTTGCTGTCGCTTGAAGATACTTACGAAAAAACCAAACAAAACATCAGCAAGACCATCAAGGACCTGGCTATTGTGAAGAAAGTGCAGGATCTACTGAGCCAGCTTAACAATGGGCATGTCTCCGATACAATGTGTGAAGATGGGTACATTATGGTGGACTTTCCCTACAAACAGAGTATTTTGATAGAGACTCAAGGGTCTGCGCTACCAGTCCATTACACAATCACCGTGCAAGGTAAAAGTTTCATTTATTTACCTCCGCACTCCGTGATGTTCCTAGAACATTTCACATGCGTGAGAAAGATCAGAAAGATGTCACGTTCATAATGTCACAAGCGTGGGATAAAGAAAAAATTCTGAGTCCCCAACAGGAATCGAATCGATGATTAACTGTTAACCGGTCGGATGCTCTATACACTGAGCTACGTGAGACTCGTGACTGGACTGAGCTACGTGAGGCCCGTTAGGCCATGTACTAGATTCATGTATGACTTACATCCTGTGTACGGCTAGGATTAGCAATATTGAGAATGAGAAAGATGATATGTTTATCATGTCACGAGCGTGACTGACTGTTTTTGATCACCGAACGAGATGTTATCAAATGCACTGTCTATTTACAGTGTATATTTTAGGTCTAGTGTGTTTTGGTACCTTTTCATATTAGTCAACATTTGAACTTCAGTCAGAAAACAATAGTTGGGGTAAATTTCGCACGAGTTTTAAGTTCTCTCAAAAAGTAAGCCGGTTTAGTCTGAACCAGTATTCTAAGCGAGAAAAAAACAACAGTTTAGAAGATTGTATTTTTGTGAATAAGAACTTGTCAGAACTGGCAAAACAAGGATTACCAGACTGCGAGAGCTTCCGGTGTTTTCGGATGAAGTAAGAGCTGAAAAACCAGTTGCTCTGGATATCGATCAGAAGGATTTGTTGTTTTGAGAATAGAAAGGAACAAAGGTTTACGTTTTTTACAAATCTATCTATGAATGCACTGACCGCATTCATGAGACGATTAAAGTTAATCTGTAATGGGATTAGTCTATTTGATTTGCCTCAATCTCCTCCTATTGTAAAAAGCATGCCCACTGTTTTTTCGTCCCGCTTTCCCATCCCCTCAGGCGCTTTCGCTCTATATTTGTTTCGGGATAAATGTCTCTGTCCCGTTAACCATCCCCCCTTCCCTCTTCTGAGACGTGGTTAGGCTTGTCCTTTTAGTTATTCCTTTATATTAATAAGTCAACAGAAAACTGATGTCGAGTTAACGTCATCATTTTCAGTAAACCACAAAGCCTTGGTTGATGAAAAGAAAGCATCTTTAGATGGAGAAGATCTCCGCGTGTTCTATCACGCCGACGAAAAAAGCTTACCCGTTGAAATTGACCGCCTTGTTTACAACTTGTACACCACGAGCACAACTGTTCAGTTTAGGACCCAGAAAATGATTCCCGCCAATTCACTTGATGCCAAATCTTACGCTCTCGTTTTTGGTGGGAAGTCTCGTCGTAGAGTCAAAGCTGACAAGAAGAAAGTTTTCGCTTTCTTTGAAGATTTTTCCAGTTCAACCCTTGAGGATTGGAGACGCGTCTGGGGAGAATGGACTGTGAAGAATGGAAGTTTATTTGGAAAAACTGGAGCCTCCCTGTATGGTTGGGGTGAAGTAGGTTTATACCTCAAACAAGGAAAAAGATGGGACGATATTGAAATAGAACTTGATCTCATGGAGACAGGCGCCAATGTCGTTTACCCTGGTCCTTTGTTTCGAGTTCAAGACTCCAGATTGCAGCACACAACAGCCTGGTGGTTTGAGTATTACACAGATCACAAAGACTGTACCATGAGACCCTATGCCAACAACAAAGACGGTAATTGGTTGTACAAATGTCAACTCCCAGAAACTTTTGTTAAAAATAAGTGGTTTCACTTCAAGTATCGATTGCTAGGAAACAAAATAACCCAGTGGGCTAATGGTGTTTCCATACAAAATGCCGCAGTAGATAGCGCATGGATGATCCCCAGGGGTACCATAGCATTAGGCTGTCATAGCATCTACAGTGGGAGTCCTACCGGATGCAGGTCCTATTATGACAACATAAAGGTTCGATTCCTTGTAGAGTCCAACCCCAAAGTAATCCCTGGGAACATATGTCACCTCGCACACTACAAGCACCTGACCCTTGGAGAAAAACAAAGACCTGCTGACTCCTGCAAGCAGGTTCACCATGCAAACCTCGTTGGGAAAACGAAATCATCCGCGAATAATGGCGTCTATTGGATCAAGACATCAAAGACAGGCAAGAAAAGTAGTCCCACCTTCTGCGACATGGGCAATGGTGGATGGACTCTGGTTGGAAAAATCAGCGGCCGGGTGGGAAATATCTACACTTCATGGCTCGTGAGAAACGTCAACACTGACCTTCTGAAGTCACCTAATATGAAATCAGGCAACGCGGAGTATGCCTGCCTGGATTCCCGCCATCTTGCTGTCAGGCATTCGACTGAAGTAATGTTTTCCAGCAGCGAAAATCCTTCAGGAGTCGGAAGCAAGTGGGTTCGATGGAAGATGTCATCGGGCAGAGAGTACAGTACTTGGTGGAATCATGGCGTCGGTCAGGCAAGAGTAGGAGCAGCTGGAACGAGTCAAGTAACTGTTGAGGCATGGAATGGGAAAACTAAGGTACGAGAGAAATAACCGGCAAAGAATGAGTAGGTAACGCCTCGGTATATGTATACATATTCCTATTCTAGGCTTGTTCTTAAACCGGTGTTATCTAGTGGTAAATCGTCTGAGCGAAGAGGCCATTAAACTATTTCATTTTGGTTTGCCATTTCTGACTCTTTTTTATTTCCATGCACGTCTCTATCAAATGCACCATGTCCAATTTGTCAACGACTGACTCGACTCGCTTGTCTGGTTCCAGAAGAAGTGATGACATTTGTATTGCGTTCCATAGGCGTTTTCGGTCCCTGGTAAAACGGAACGAACGATAGCTTAGATTCACTACGGTCATTTGCTAGATTTTCATATCAACAGGTAGTTTGCAAAAACAGGCTTGTTTTGTTGTTGTTGTTGTTGTTGCCGTTGTTGTATGTTTGTATGTTTTTTTATTTCTTCTATTGACTTTTTTCCGTTCTTAGGTTTGTTACCAGAACAAGTACGGAATAATGCCATTGCTACAGCACGGTGGCTCGTACCCTTATGCCTCCGTTAACAGGCGAGGGAATACGGCAGTGAACGACTACTGCATGGCAGTTGGCGTGATACTCGCAGGCTCCAAGGCAAACGGATGGAGTCAGAATGCCAACGGATATGACAGTCCTATGAACGATGCTGATTGGCCCAATGCACAATATAATCACCAGGCCCCTCACGTGCTCGTCTGGCTCAAGTGAAAGACATGGACCGAGCGGTTAGTGTTCATGTTATGAAGACAATTAATAACAACTTGTCTTTCTTTCATTTTTATTTTAAACACGAAGTTCCGGTATAAAAGGAGCCTGGCCTGGCCATTCTCACCTCCAGTCGTCAATCAACAACTGAAGCATTAACAACTGACAAAAAAACATGCGTCATTACGAAGACCATTGCTAACACAATTTTGAAAAACTTTATGAAAGTTATATCAGAAGTCTTTATGAACTTCTATTTCTTTTTTTTTTTTTTTGCTTAGGTAAAATCTTGGTTTAATTAGATTTTTGAAGCAAATTATATTTAAAGGACGCGCAAGTTAACCACGTTTTGTGACTGAAAGACGCCTTAATTTGCATTTCACATCCAAACGGTGTGAAATGGGGGAGGAGCTAAGCCTTTTATACTGGAAGTTCGTGTTTAAACTCGTGAATACGCGAAGCGTTGAACGAGTTATAGCAGACGGGGACAAATATGCAATTTTCACTCCACCCTCCCATCTATCGGCAGTAAACTTTTCTTGGTAATTCCACTGACCATTGCATATGGGCATATATTTTGGCCGTTCCAAATGCGATAGGTAATGGTCACCTGCCTTACCCATGGGGACAGTGTTGGATGGGAGGAGAGAGTAGGGAGTTGGACGCATAGGGTGGGGGACGGGTCAGTGGAGCAAAACGCGTATGAGAGGGGAGAGTCCGAAGGCTGTTTCATATTCACGAGTTGGCTCGTAGGAGCTTTTGATTTTCTTACATTTTTGTTTTTGTTTGTTAAAGCTTGAGTTAGCATCTTGAGATTTGCTTTGTGTTCCCGTCTTCTAATGCACCGCTGAAAATGAGATGACTATAACACCAATAAGTAGTACACCAGATCGGCTCTTTTCTTGATTTTATTTACTTATTAAAATAAGGTGACCAACTTCTGTTTTATACAATGACAGAAGGGCCGTTGTTACAACAGTTAAGAGATGATTTAGGACCAATTGAATACTTGCGTGATTGGGAGAACTCAAAAACGTCTTCGGAAATGTTCTTGGAATTCCCTTTGAACTGAACGCCAATGAGGTTTTGCTGAAACAGGTTAAAACACCTGTCTCTTTCTTGATGTGAGAGCCCCATTGTTTTACTTTACTGGTGTATTAAGTGAGATAACAAATAATTACGTTTTCTTCATTAAATTTCACCTGATTTATTAATATTTCTAAACCATAGACCAGAAAATAGTTTGAGCAAAGATTCTTGAAGTAAATGTGAGCAAATATTAAATGTAAAAATATCTTTAAAATAAAGAAGCTTATCCTTTAATTGCAGTTAAAGCGGATGAATTTTTATTAACTGTGCACTGTTAACCTTGTAAGGTACAAAATTCAGAGAAAACATTTATGCAGAAAAAAGAAGTTGCTCATGAGTTAATTCTATAAAGTCGTCTTCAAAGTTAGAAGCTTTACAAAAAAAGAAATGTGATTTTGTACGACATGCAAAGGCAGCAATAAATAAGACATAAATAATAACGTATCGTATAGTAAGATAAATAATATTTGTATAGTGTTATAAAGTGCTGGTGAACCAACAACGTCATTGCCATTGACAATGTAAAATTATGTATATGAATTATGTACACACCTCGTTTTCCGTTCGTTGTCATGCTTACATAAGAAACTATTGGGCCACTTGGTCCTAGGAGAGACCAAGGTCCCGTTCAGACTTGGTGCACTGGAACGTTGCTAAGGCCCGGTTCAAACGTCGAACTTCACATGTGCCGAACCTAATGCAAATGAGCAAGAACAATGGATACGGTAACAATGTAATGTGAACACAATCGTCACTAACTTGGTATCGGCGACCTTAGGTACGGTCACTTATTGCTAATGTGAACGCAACTTGTTTTCGGTGACCGACTACTGTGTCACAGCAAGTGCTCCAAGTGTGAACGGGATCGACCTGAGATTATTTGCCATACACCGGAGTTTCATTGGCCTCAAGGTAGGCAAGATATAGTGTTACTGCGTTATTGGTTCACTGGGGCGGTAGTTTCTGCTGTGTAGACAGACAGAATGCAGCAATGAGGCAGCCGGGTTCAGTTCCTGTGGGTACGACGCGTCATGGCCGTTTTCTTTAAATTTAAACTCCGGCATTATGTTTGAGGTCCAGTTACATTCTGTTAATACTCCTGCCTCGGGTGTACTCTCGCGTGTACTCTCGCGTGTGTCCATGCGTGCGTGTTCGGGTGTGCCCAGCATTGTGGACGACAGCTGTAATGAATGCCGTTTAATATTCGTAACACTTCCGGCTCCTTTACGTGGTAGAGTGAAAGCGCTCTTCCGGCGGAGGGAGGTTGCTCCAACACTTGTGTTGTTGATATGATGATTTTCGTCTTTCATTAATCGACACTGAAGGGTAGCCAGCTTGTCCCCTAATCGCCGCACTTCTTGCTATAAAAGCAAAACAAATTTTGACCCTATTTACAATGAATTGTACGACACGAAGTTCAATAACTAATTAATCGAATCAATAACAAAATTCGAGATTAAAACGTCTGTGTGGAGTTTTTTGTACTCAAAACGTCAAGGTTATTTTCTATCAGTTTGAACGCAGGAAGAAACAGCGAGAAAAAAAAACATTTAAGTGCACCTGATTGACGCGCGTGCAATGTAGGTGTCCAATTACAGTTATCCAATTACAAAAAGTTGTAATTGGACACCCACGTGACCGCGGGCCAATTACGTAAGAAATAGGCGCGTGGATGACCAATCACAATCGAGAATTTTGTTATTAATACGATTAGTTTTATAATTTCATAGATTACCCTTTTTAACTCGCTAATATGCAAAAGACTTGAACGAGTTGTAGTATTTGGGTAGAAATTTCACTCGCTCGCTGGAGCGGCTGTAAACATTGATTCCGTGATATGTAATGGTCACCTCTCTTACTTCATGGGAACGACATTGGAGGGAGGAGAGGGTTGGGGGGGGGGGGGGGGGGGGGGTTGGACGCAGGAGGTTTGGGGTCGGTGAAGCAAAACGCCTTGGGGAGGGGAGGGTCCGAAGGTGTGGAAAATATTTTATTTAGAACGTTTCGTATTCACGAGCTGGGTCATAGGAGCCTTTAATTCAGACCAAACAGGCAAGCAACAAGGTTACCCCCACACACATTATGTCGCCGGTACCCATTTATACACCTGGATGGTGAGAGACAATGTGAAGCAAAGTTTCTTTTCAAAGGAATCAACGCGACGGCAGAGACCAGGCTCAAACCACCGACCTTCAGGTTGAAAGTCCGACGCGCTAACCACTAGACCACCGCGCCTCCACATGTCATTATACTTTACATTATATGTTCGAGGATTTGGAGGTAAACGCATTGCACTTCCCATATAGAGAACTAAGTCGGTTCAGGGACCGTGGAGGTGGTGCACATCTATGTTATAGTTTGCTTATATATGGGGAAACCTCCCCTCCGATCTTTACTCGGTTTGTATTTTCGGCTACTACTGGAAATCTCTGAAAAACTCGCTGCCATGGACGTCAATGAAATGAAGTCAATGACATCAAAATGTTCCAGATAAATTTCAGGTAAACTCGCAATGGTCGACGTTTATCAATGGCTGACGTTGAAACGCTCTAAGAAGACTAGTACTAAACCACTGACGCCTTTAACCGTTTCATTCCCAAGAGTACCAAAAAAATCTGAATTCAAGAAAAATCCCAAATCTCATTTTGTAAAATACTTAAAAACAAGTAGTACCAAAGGAAAGAACTGCCGAAGAGGTTCCATTTGAATGGTCACATCTCCACCGCAGTCAAACGTCCGAGGCGTTTTTCGTTTTATTTAGTGGGATTTTATTTAATAGTAAATGGAAATATGGGCAAGGATGTATAAAAAAATTAGTTGACGTTACTACCTTTTAATTTTTCTCAAAATGATGAGCTTTTTTCCTTTGAAACTGACCAAAACTCTTTGCGACTGATCAAAATTATGTTGGCAAATGGCGCTGACAATTCTGCAGTTCACAGTTTTTAAACGCTCAGAACATTTTTAGTAAACTTTCAAAACGTTTGGTAAATTGATAGTGTATTGGCAATATATTAAACTTTAAACAGTGAAAATGACAACCTTAACTTTTAAGTACTTAGCTTAACTTTTGCAAATTTCTCTCGTTTGACCGCAGTTAAGGTCACACCATATGATTTCGCCCACAGACTCAAAAGTTAGAACTACACTTTAACGTGTCTTCTTAACCCTATTCGGCCTTGGGTAGGGGGGGGGGGGGGGGGGGGGGGGGGGGGGGGGGGGGGGGGGGGGGGGGGCACAAAGTGCCCGCGCTAACTTTCAACATTCATAACTTATTTAATGTGTATTCAAACGCCATCACACTTTGTGACTTTTCCTAAACTTTATCTGGCAACAATTTCATATCACAATTTTTTGATCACGTGACTTGATGTTTCCATGGCAATAGGATTTTGACAGCCATGTTTTTTGAAATTTGCATATTTATACCTTTGAATGAAGAAAAACAATGTTTATTGGTATAACTTTTGTATTTTTACGTCATTTAGCGTTTATTTATTGGTTTTAATTAATTTTGCGTCAATTTGGATGGTTTTTAAGAGGTTTCAACAAATTTCAGAAATCTAAGATGGCGGCCGTATAACTAATTACCTAATAACTACGTCATATGACGTCATCGTTCCATTGTGCGGACCGCAAAAGAGACAATTAATGTTCTTGAAGTTACGAAGGGGGGGGCACAATGTGCTCCCCCCCCCCAGGCTCAGGAACTCAAAAAAAGCCCAGGCTGAATAGGGTTAATTGACTCTGGGAGTGAAAACAAACCCTAAATGATCAAAACGTGGACAAGAGGGTGGATCTGAAAACAAGTAAAACGAACTGGTTTGGCTATATCAAGCATAAGGTCTTGAGTTCAATTAACTAACAAAAATTCTGAGAATCCCTCCCGGTCACCGACGCCTCCCCCCTCCCCCTCCCCCTGCTTTATCTTTCTTGGCGTTCAAATGGTACCTTCAGTTCTTGGTTCTCTTTCCTCAGTGACTCTTCCTGTTGATGGATTGTTCGTTCTATAACGATTTCCTCCTCGGGCACCAGCATGTTGTTATGAGATGACATGCAGTCATTTACTGTTCTTTGCATCTGGCGCACCAGTAAATACTAAACAAAAAAAAAGATAAGAAATAGAACACAAACCGCGGTGATAAACATATTGAACTTATTCATTTTTTTAAAAACTTGACGTTTCGTATGCTACTACATACATTTTCAAAACTGACCGTTACAGTGTTGAAAACTATACTTATATAGTATTGAAAAGGGACTGGGACTGAGATTAAGTACAAAACTTAACAGTTGATCTATAAAAAGAAACAGCTAATTAATAAAGCATCAGCTTCTCGCTACTGACGTTTGCATTGAAAGCTGGCTTCAGTTCTTGTATAAACAATGTTTCTTTGATTTTATAGTGGAAATCAGTTTTGCCCGACGCTAAGATATCAAAATGATCCCACTTGATGCTATGCCCAGTGGTGTTGACATGGTCAGCAATGGCTGATGTGCGGTCATGCTTAGCGAGGGCCTTAAAAAAAAGATGAATAGACGAATTTCAGTTGAGTTTCAATAGGTTAGGCGCGTTCTTTGGGTTTGCATTACTGCGTTTTTGGATTGGTTTAAAAAAAACTCCCCCCCACTTGGGTGTTTCTTGGTGTTGCGGAAGCCATTGTTGGTTAGCTTTTGTGTTGTGGTGTGGGTATTGTTCAGTGTCTTTTGAATCTTTTGTTTCACGTCATTTGGTGATCACACCATCCGCAACACCAAGAAACTAGCCTCCACTTTCTCACTGAAGCAATCCGAAGTAAAGCCACAAATGATCTTGACATGCTTGCCTTTTTGCCCAATATTAAAATAAACGATGACAGATAATTTTGCCAATAACGGTACTGAGAAGTGGTTTTCAATTAAGTGTCGTAAAACCAAAAGCATAGTAATAACTCTGGTCAATCGCAACAGACGCGGGAAATCCAATGAACCAATCAGAAATCGCAGCAAATACATGTAGCAGGCCAAGAGAGAATGGTAGAAGTCTGTGTGATTGTCCGGGTAGTGTAGCTCTGACAAGAACTGTCGTTGACAATGACTGACGTTTCGACAACCTGAGCGAAGTCATTTTCAGAGTCATGTGAAGAACGTGGAGCTCTGGGTACGAGAATGGTGTCGTGTGCCTCTTGCAGTCAATGGTTTCCTGTGGTTAAACTACCTTTTTAGTCTGTGGATGAAATTCTGCAGTGTGATATTTCAAATTAAATATCGTCGTTGCTCTTCCTCCGTCACCCCTCCCCATGCATTTCGTGATCGTTAAGATGATTGACAGCGGGAAAACCCGCACAATGTTGTCGACTTCGAGATATCCCGTAAAGAATTTTAGCTGCACAAAAACAGCAACTTACCTTGTGAATAAACGTCAGAACCAGCACAGTAGAACAGTCCATGTGAATCAGTACAAAGTCCAGGCCGTACATCATATCTGGATTGGAGTTTCCTTTCGTGGTCACCCTAATAACAACAACAAAACGAGAGGTGGTATGATAACAATACCGTATAATACACTTCGAAACTTGTTTTCTTTATCGACGCAAAACTGTTTGTATTTAAGTTGAGGATTTCTCGAAAATGATACAATGACATGGTAAGCAAGTTTGCAGAATCCTTCATGTTGGAGATCATAATAGACCTTACTTGCCAATACGGCATCCATATTGAATTTGTCCCCTGGGCATTCCATAATGACCGTTGAAATTAGACTATTCCTTTGTTTACAATTAATTTCAATGGTCATTATGGGATCCCCAGGATGGAAAATCAATATGGCTGCCGTTTCGGTAAAAAGTCTACCACACACTCCAACGGTGACATTTAAAAGTCCTCTAGGCCTTTAGCCTAGCGTCAGGCATTCACTTCGTTTGCTCGAGTTGTGGTGAAAATCCTGATTACGTCATTTGGAAAGGGTAACATGCGCGATCGGTTCGGATGAAAAGGAGTGCAACTTCGATTTTCTTTCCGCTCCAGGAGACAGGAAAAAGAGAGACAGTGGGAACGAGGTTAAAGCGAGTGTTCCAGATGACAAAAAAGTCATCTTTCTTACAGTAGGCTATTCCTTGGAAGCTTTCGTTTCTGCACATATCAATTGGGAGCTTAGGAAAACTTGACTGCAACGCCAAGGAAAATATCACTTGAAAAAAGAATTCACACTTTTAAAACTATTTTGCAATTGTAAATTCCAATTTGTTTAATGTGACTGAATTGCCTTGGAGATGAATTCGTAGGGACGGCTTTCAAGTTCAAATAGAGAAAGCAAAAATTAACCGTCGCGTGTTCACGTTCTCCACAAAAACGGCTGTTTCTTGGTGTTGCGGAGACTATTGTTGGTTAGCTATTGTGTTGTGATGTGGGTATTGTTTACTTTCTTTTGAATCTTTTGTTTTACGTCATTTGGTGATCGCAACACCAAGAAACTGCCACAAAAACTATAATTTGATCATTTGGCGTTACAGTCTTGCACGTGTTCGTGCATCTGAAGAGGCATTGTTTTCCCTCACTAAAGCTATTGTTTTTTGCCTCCCCCCCCCCCCCCCCCCCCCCCCCCCCCCCTCCGTCGTGGTTTCTAAAGCTCCCCAATAATAATCAATACCAACCTGACTACCATAAGGAAGCTCGTGACGAACATAGCGTTATAAATAGCCCAGCTGATAATCTTACTCTCGTTGTAAGCTGGCGGAGCATTTCTAATCTTGTAACAAAGCCACATTCCCCAGATCAGCACCACTATGTCTCCTGTGAAGAACGGTAGGTATAAATAAACAATAACCTCCATTTGGCGCCAAAATATGCACGGATATTTGTCCGCGGACATTATCTGTTTCGAGAAGCGAACAGTTTCGCTCGAGGAAAATTGTGAACTTCGAGGAACAGCTAATATCCAAGGACAAATATCCGTACATGTTTTTGAAGCCAAATGGAGGTTATTGTGTTCATTATCCTTCACTGAATGCTTTTTCACAAGACCTCTCCGGTTGGGTATTTCTAGTCTATTCAAAACAATCAGTTCTATAGGCCATTTCCGAGTTACGTTATGCCTCGTTGTCAAAGCGAGGCTAGGTGCACAACCTTTCATATGAAAATGAGTTATTATTCAAATGCAAGTAAAACTCATTTTCATATGAAAGGTTGTGCACCTAGCCTCGCTTTGACAACGAGGCATAACATAACTCGGAAATGGCCTATTCAATTTAGCGATATATTTGAGGCAAAAAAACTGAACGTGCAAACGTAAAACGCAAATTTTGAAACCTGGGAAATATCACGGGATATTGCTCAGTTTTGACTACGTCACGTGATGTGTTTAGATCAATCGCGCGCGAGAAAAATATTTGATGAATTATTATGCTGATTAACCCAGGCTTAATGACCCTACATATCTCATATTCTAAGATTTTGGGCATACTATATATGAAACACTCTCCGTCATGTTTGGTATATTACTTCTAAACTGTCAACTTGTAACAGAACCAATATTAAACAAACAAAACTGCATTTCACATGCGTTAGTCAACACCATCTGCGCACAATCAAAAATCTGCGCGCAATCAAAAATCTGCACAAAAAATAAAAAAATATGCGCACAATCCTGGACACTGATTACCTAAACTAATAGAGGTCCCTGGTTGAAGCCTCAAGAACTACTTTAGGCACTGAGTGAATTTAGAAAACGGAAAAACATAATTGTGCTCTCAGATAAAATGCACATTATTGTAACAAATTATGCTCCAAATTATTCTCTAAAAAACTTTTAGGAACTTTTCCCGACAACATTTCTTCAATTAGGTGCAAAGGACAGTGGCTGATGCTATTTGTCAGTGTGCTGAAGACTAGAGCGCCAGGTCTCGCCTTACCGAATATGACGGTGAGATCAAACCAATTCTCAACGCATCGTTCATATTTAAGGTCATCAGATGTCCGTGCTGTTTCAACAGCGGGTGGCTGAAGTATTGTCCAAGCAGTCAAATAACTGCAGTACAGCAATACCAGTAGGCACAGGCGCCTTAACAATACGCCGTCAGAAAGAGCGAGCTTCTGGGCTGAACGTACACGGAAGATTAATGCCACTCTACAAAAATCAAATTAAAAAGAAATGAGTAATTGAGCTTTAATGAACTGACTTGCCTCTCAAAGCTTTAATTTATCAGTCCTTTTAAAAAGATAAATAAAACGGTTTCGAGTGTCGTAAAACCAAAACCAAATTAATTACTTCGGCCAATCATAACAGACGCAGACAATCCAATGAAGAAATCAGAACTCGAAGTAAACACATGTAGGTGACACAAAGCGCGGGAAAACGCATGCGAACAAGTCACGATTGGTTTTGGTTTTACTTCTGATTGGTGGCGAAAATGGCGCGTGCCTTTTAGCCAATCACTAAGCGTAGCAATGCAAAACCAAAGCAATTGCGAAATTACTTTCGATACTCAATTGAAAACCGCGCTAATAAATAAACGTGAAATCTGTTTCACATCAACCGAATCATTTCCAAGTCATGCTTGAATGAATGAAATTTAGCCTTTTCCTCTTGATGAATTGGAACTACCCAAATCCTTCCTTATGGTGACTGGGCTTAATTAATGAGTTACGAATAGAAGTAGACGTGAGCTAGTAATTGTGACTATCGGGCACAGAATGGACAGAATATGCCCAAACAGGTGTGCCAATAAAGACTTCTCTATGTAAAGGTAAGCTTTTTGTACAAAAAAAGTAATCACGCAACGCTCAGCGCAACATAATATTTAACATTTTTTTTTTACCTCCATGTTTTGAGAGCCAAAGGTCCATAGACGAGAGCAAATCCAATATGCTGAAGCCAAGGTCTGACAATGCAGCTGAGATTGGTCGGTTTGAAGTATGAAAGGACAAGCTGCCAATAGAAATTATGAAAGGCATGCAAACATTTAATGAAACCTGTCTTATGGTTTGTTTACATAGTATTGCATGCTAATGGCCACAGCTCCGTTTGAATAACCCTAAAGTGGGATCACCTTAGCGGGCGGGTCATCCATACGCGACGTAATTTCCAGTGCTTATACTTGATGGACCAATACTACCACCTTTTATCAGTCAATGCTACAATAATGATATCAAACAAATGCCCAGTTATTGTAAACAGATTATGGTCATCTTCATGACGTAACAGGTTACCATTGTAACAGTATAACTTGTTAAAGAGACCCTTCATTTTAGCCTTAAGTTGTTATAACTAATATATATAGATAGGCCAAGCCTAACAGCGTCGCACTTTGAACAAGCTTAACTAAGGTGAAACTTAATTAAGGTGAGAGGTTGGAAGCACAAGAATTAAGATTGACGAACGAGCTATTTTCAATTTTAGCAATTCTCAAAAACAGTATTACCCGACCGTCTGCACAATACATTTAGACCGTACAAAAGTTCACAAAAACAACTTTTCTCTGTCTAGAATAACTAGTACGACTACTTTCCGAATAAAATACAGTTTTTGTTTGTCAAAAATTGCCCGAGAAACTGATTTGGAAATCAAAATTGCAAAAATACACAAACATATTTGCATAAGGCGACGCGAGTGAAGACAGAAAATCTAATGCCCCATTTACACCAACGCTTAAACATGTTTAAATGTTGTTTAGTTTAAAACAGGTTTAGGAAAATACCTCCTAACCTCTCGTAATACTTGGAGTGAAATCTTTACTAAAAGAAACTTTATTGACTTTATTACCATTCAAGGTAGTTTGAGTCATACATTTCAAAACGTCGAAGATAGAGGTTAAAACGTAGTTAAACTAAACAACATTTAAACACGTTTTTAAACCGTTGGTGTGAATGGGGCATAGGTCTTGTTTTGTTCACATAAAATCGCTTTTTAATCTATGTAATGAATGAACAAAGACATAAAAACGGACGACACAATCTTCTTTCGAAAAATTTTATTCAAATCTCCATTAATTTATGTTTAAAAGCAAAACACGTACCATTTATAGCGCATCAAGGCAGAGCTGTCCTCGTTGAAATTCAGATCAAGATAACACTGACACGACTTAATTTGAACGTTTCATAAACATGTCTCCAAAACTTAAGAGAACACAAAAGAAAAGTCAATCAAAAATTGGTATCAACATAAATTCCCATCGAAAAATGTGATTTATTTTACCTTTAAAGCACTGGACTGCTTGGAAATTCGTTAAAACTCCGCTTCTTCTGTTCTGAAATCCGTAATAAAAACAAGGTATCTCCCCGCATTGCTCCTGCATTGATAATATGAAGTTCCTCGAATCAAGATTTTATCCCTGAAAGCTCTTCTTTTTCCACTAAAGCGGCTTCTGAGAATCACTTAATTAGTATCCCTGTCTTGAGTAACATAACAAGTAGCTTTATTTGCATGACTATAAATCCTTACAGTATTGCAAAGCATTACAACATGACAAAATGAAATTACAATAATATAATAAAGAAAGGGAAAGTACAATCAGTCTGATTTGATAATTTGATTATTGCATAGATCTAAGCATGAAATAATGAATTTCACCAAATGAATATTTACAAAATAATTACGAGAGTTCATTAATTCATTGGTAACTTCTGAAGGAGAAAACTGTTTTATATTTGGTAGGTGATACCCTATTTTCCTGTAAAATCCGTCCCTAATAATTGAGTATTTAGGACAGTGGAAAAGGAAGCGAATTTCATCTTCAATTTCATTAGATTCACAAGTAGGGCACAATCTATCATCTCTCGTGATCTGTTCATATCTACCAATTTCAATCATTAATTTATGATTACTTATACGACATTTTACTAATTGTTTTCTGTCATTTGATTTCCTTGTAAGGTCTAAGTAATGAGAAGGCGTATATTCGTTCTTAAAGATATTATAAAATTCGAGTTTCTTAGAGTGTTGAATGGTATGTCGCCAATATAGGATATATTTTTGTTGCATTAAGTTTACATAACGTTCGATTTTAGTTTCAGTTAAGAAAATAGAGTCAAAATCAGGCAAATTATAGAATTCGGATATCCTTATAAGATTAGAGTAGAAGCTATTTTTACCAAAAGAATGAAGATCTGCGGACATTAAAAAGATATGTTTAACAATAGAGTTATTGTCCTTACTTTGAAGATATAAGGTATAATTAATTATTTTCTGATTAATAGCTATAATAAGAGGAAACCTTCCTAGTTCAGCTCTACATGCCACATTTGATGCTTTATTGCTTACTTCTAGATAACGTTTAAATGTAAATGGATTTTTTCAATCTGCGAGCTGTCCCAAGACTTAAAATCCGGTTTTGTGTACACACCCCAGACTTCGCTATTATATGTTAAAATTGGGGAGATCATCGTGTCAAAGATTTTACTTGCCAGGGATGGGGACAATTTACTGAAATTTGTATGTTTTCTTAGACTGAAAAATGCGTGAAGGGCCTTCTCTTTTAGCTGGTCAAGTGCCATTGAAAAGTTACCCGTTGAAGAGATTACAGACCCTAGATAAGTGTATTTGTGGACGATTTCAATCATTTTATTGCCTATGTGAAAACTAGACTCAGTACATTTCTTAGCACGTTTCTGAAAGATCATAACTTTGGTCTTTTTTGGATTGATACTTAACATCCACGAGTTGCAATAGGAGTAGCAAATCGCGAAAAAAATGCAGGGAAATAAGGACTTTACTGCTCCGCCTAACACTGCGAAAGATCTAACTGTTTTAAAACTTTAAAAAGTGTTTTCCAAGCTGATGGCTATGTAGCGTAGCCGCGCGTGTGGCGTCATACGCGCATGTTTTGCGACGTCATACGCGCCCGCAAGCTAGCCTTGCCCAGGGCTACGGCGTGGCGCGGACGGACCGACGCGCCCGCGAAACTTTCCGCTAGCCATGACCATAAAAAATAACGGCATGGGTTCTATGAGTATGGGGCTGCGCAGTGCTCCCCTAAAAAAGCGAGCTCGGTTTACCCCCATTTGTTTAGCTAAAATTAAAGGTGTCTTTAACAGGAGATACTGTTACTATGGTAACCTGTTGCATCCTAATAAAAAAGACCATAACTTGCTTACCTATGACTAGGCATCTGTTTGATACCATCATTGTAGCATCAACTGATAAAGAATTCTAGCATTGATTCATCTAAGTATAAGTTATGGAAAATGCTGCGAACTATTGCGAGCCACCTTAATATACATCTTAGCTAGAAATAAGAATGCACGTTACGCTAGGATCATCCCAGCGAAACCACCCCTTGCCTGTAAACTAAAAACAGAAAATATGTCGCGATTGTATGATCCGTTTGCTAGGGTGATTCCAGCACTTAGCTTACCCTCCTTCCAAGTGAACAGGCCCTTAAATGCAAATTATTGAACAAGAAATTAAACGAGACACGAAGATAGTCACTTGGATTTATTTGATGATATAATACTCACCGTTGAATACATTAACATAGCACCAAGTAAAATGATCTCCATGAAGCGAGGACTCGAGGCTTTGAAAATCTGCAACAATCAAAAACACTTCCTAATGTATATAAAGTACAAATTATGGTACGATACAAGGATATAATTATATTTATTCGTAGGTATTGAAATTTCAATTCGTTTGACCTGGAAGGAAAGTAAGGGGCACATGTATAAGAAATTTTTTTTCGGCAATAATTTTCTCCATCCGTACGACTTCTACTATACGAATCGACAACCTTGATACATCGCCTACCACGCAAACATATTGGAAAATCGAGATGCATTTTTTCGGTTCGATAACTCCGTCTTTCGAGTCATAACTAGTTTTCTTTCAAATAACTTTTTGATGAGTCTAGATTCGAAGAAATGGCCTTCTTTTTTACTATACCACGGGGTATTTGTATAGCTTTTTTGTCCTCGCATTGGGGCATTGGTTATTATTATTATTTTTTTTTCACAAAATGCTAATGCCCGGGGTTGTTCCGCGAGGACATGGGCACTTGGAATGGACTGATGCATAACGAATCACGACTAATAGAGCGTTTTCACTCACGTGACCTTCAGTCCCGTGGGACTCAAATGACAAAGGCCATGGCAGCCATGTTGGTGTTCCTAACAAAAGAAGTTAATTAAAATTCTTTTGTACGGGAACACCAATATGGCGGCTATGACGTCAAGTGAAAACGCTCTATAAGCGTCTCCTTTATGTAAGATGTCGACGTGTTCTTTCTCATTTACACCATACCTTATCCTTCCAATGCAGTCCAACGTACACAGCAAACGCTATCGCCACAACCATAACGACTCCATTTAGAGCACATAAAGTCAGCCGGATCACAATCTTCGTGCTGTAAATACACGGACTATCATCCACACAGTCGTCACACCCCTCGCTGCACCGACGACACTCGAAGTTATTTTCGTAAACGTTCGGTTCCCCTCGGAGCATCCGATCGTGTTCTTGCTCGATAGCTGACCCGTTGAACGACTTTTGTTTAGAGAGCGTATCTGGGAAGTAATACCCTCGCTTACATGTGCATACATAGCTTCCTCTTTTGAACCCTTTGTTAGGGATCGCTTCACACTATTTTAATTTAAAGAATAAATCCTGTTAGTGAAGTAATTTTTTGATATTGCAGACATTTTAGTCACGCTGTGACGTTTGTTACAATGCAACATCCCTGAGCGAACAGCCTCAAAGAGACATTGTCCAGCCAACACAATTTGATACATTTGATACAAATGCTCTATAGAGAAAAACAGAAGCAATAGTTTGGAGATAAAGTGCAGAAAACCACCGACCTTCAAGTTAAAAATAAGACGCGCTATCCACTACACCAGCGCGCAATTAAACGCTCTAATGAATAGCTTTTTTCTGGTGCTTACCTTTGTTGATGGTTTACACAGATGCGTCCCCATAAACTCCATTAAATTATCTTCGCCACCTTTTTCATAGTTGTCGAGATTATCACACTGGTTGATGTCGATATCGCTGAGTACCACATCAATACTGACGACACCACTACAAAAGAGTGTAAAAAAAATTGATACCGTAGATGGCAGGTAACTAAAGTAGGCAGGTAGGCAGACAAGTTAATAAGCACTATATATTTAGGTAGGTAGGCAGGAACGAATGCAGGAAGGTAGGCAGATAAAAGACATTCTGTTTACTAAATATGAAGTCGCAAACTGCTGATTTAATGTTTCGTAGCGTGTACACTAAATGTAACACTGCCCTGTCGAAATAACGAAAAATTATTGTCTTTACAGTCAAACCTCCATTAACGGACACCTCCTGTAGGCGGACACCTCCCTTAAGCGGACACCAATACGCGCTCTCGGCGATTTATCCTCTCCAACCCCATATTTTTAACTTCCCGTAAGCGGACACGGACACCTATTCGGAGTCCACAGAGTCTAAAACTAAAAGTAATCACAGATCAAAGTGCGTCTCTTTAGGTACCTCGTTGTGACATGGCATTCGCGTTTCAAGCATGTTTCTGGTTCATAACACGCGCTAAGCATGCGGGATACTATTGTGACTTTTGACGACGCGCTAAGCATGCTGGATACTATTGTGACGTTTCAAGATGGCGCAGATTTGGTACCGACACTTTTTTCGATTCGTTCCACCTAGACGACGCGCTAAGCATGCTGGATACTATTGTGACGTTTCAAGATGGCGCAGATTTGGTACCGACACTTTTCTCGATTCGTTCCGCCTAGACGACGCGCTAAGCATGCTGGATACTATTGTGACGTTTCAAGATGGCGCAGATTTGGTACCGACACTTTTTTCGATTCGTTCCACCTAGACGACGCGCTAAGCATGCTGGATACTATTGTGACGTTTCAAGATGGCGCAGATTTGGTACCGACACTTTTCTCGATTCGTTTCGCCTAGCCGACAAGATTAGGAAGCGTCTCCTTCGTCGACGCAATAACCTCTCGTAAGCGGAAACGAAACTTTCTAACAAAATAGATTCGGTTTTAATTATGCTTGGCCTAAACAAAAGCGAAATGTGAGTCTGAACAGTACAGTTACATGTAAGTGACTAATCATTTTGATTCCAAGGTGTCTGATATCTTAACAGACCTTATGATCACACTTTGCGCTTTAGAAAATAACTTCATGCAATGCACATAAAGTATGTACTTCTTCTGTTCTCTTCACCTCCGAAACACACTTATGTCCACAAATGCAGGCAAGTGTTGTTTAACAAGTACTTCATATTTGACAAAGTGGTTTGTCGTTTTTATATTACTTCATATGTGACAGAATTTCGTGTGTTTTGGTGAACTTTTATAGGTGAGGACACTTTGTGATTCCAGTCATGGAGTAGCGTGACCTCCCTCTGCCTGCATTTCTGGGCATATCTCCCGAAACATGGCGGATTGAGTATTTTATGTTACTGTTTTTAACTGCCTTCAGTTCGTATGACGGCAATGCGAGAGCTTCACAGATATCTGCATTTATTTAGCGGCAAGTCTTTCAATCTGGAACCGTACATTAATGATTTTGTGACAGGCGGTCAAGAAATCAAAGTTAGTGTAATGTTGTGCTTTTTAGTCGTTATTTTTGCTGCCATTCGTAAAAGTTCAAATAAACCAAACTTTGTTTTGAAAACAACGAGTTGAAAAACATGTCAGCATGCACCAATACTGCATTGTTTTAAATGAGAAAGGAATGACGCAATGTTTTTAGTTTGTTTACTCATCGATTCTTTGACTGCCCTTTAAAACAACAAAAACTCCATGGCTTAGACCGAGTTTTGCAAAACTGAGTTGCTCTTGTATGACGCAAGAGTGCACACACTAGTTTTCATAACTTTTTAATATGAAATCAAAAGCCATCAAACTTTGTGACTTTCAAGCCTAAAATTTATTTGGCAACAATTTGGAATGACATTGTATTGTTCACGTGACTTGGTGTTTCCATGGCAACAACATTTTGACAGCCATGTTTTCTTAAATTTTCATTTCTTTACCTTTACATGTAAAAACGTACTTCTTTATGTCATTGATCGTTTCTTTATTGGTTGTGATTAATTTTGAGTCAATTTGGACGGTTACGAGATTTTGAAGAAATCAAAGATGGCGGATCCAAGATGGCGGCTGTGTAGAACTAATTACGTACTTACCACGTCATATGACGTCATCGTTTTATTTTGTGGACCGCAAAGAAAACAGTTTTGGATGTGTTTCATTGTCATATATAGCTTTAATGTTCTTGAAGTTATGTTCTCCATATTTTTAAAATTTGTAATTATTTTACCTTTTAATAAAAAAAATAACTTACGTTTGTCGTCATAGCTTTTAACTCTTTATGCCATTTTAGGATTCGTTATTGGTTTTGATTATTTTGGGTAAATTTGGACGTTTTTAAAGAGCTTTTGAAGAAGTCCAGAAATGCAAGATGGCGGATCCAAAATGGCGGCTCTGGAGAACTAATTACGCAATTCTCACGTTCTATTATGCGGACCGCAAAGGCAACAGTTCTGGACGTGCCATGTACTCTCTAGATTTCATTGTTACTCAAAACTAACCCAGGCAAAACAGGGTTCAAATAAGGCGAGTTGCTGCTTCTAAGCGATAAAATGAGTGAAAACATAACTTCTGGTCGCAAATAACATAGTACACGTTTTTCTTTACGCGATTTTTTTGGCAAAGGATCTTTTATTGAGGGAATTTCGTATTCACAAGTTGGCTCATAGGAGCCTTTGATTTTTCTTTTTGTCTTATTTTTGCATATCAATAGCTTCAGTAAATAAGTACGGTGCGATTGAAGACCATGAACAAATGCCCTTCTAGTGACAGGTTTTGTACCAAAACGTGATATTCAGAGCAATCAGGCGAAAACAAACAGTAAAGGGCCCTTGATATCTCAATACTGACATAAGACAAATATAATACACCTTCGCGCTGAGTAAAGCAAAGCCATAATATGCTACTAGATACGCCAAACATGTCTTACTGATTGTGTATTTTTGCATACGGTTTTTCCTATTTTGAACACCTTCACTTTCAACTTAAAGCGCACCTCTCGGTGCACGCAAACCCAAAAGTGATTCGCACAAAATTTCTCTTTGTAATATCAATGCTTAATCAATCAGAGAAGTCATGAGAATTAAGGATATGATCACGCAAGATCAACTCTCTTCCACTACTGCTACCATAAATGTATGGGGGCAAAAAAAGAGAATTGGTATTTGAAGGGTTAAAGCAAAACGTGAAATATTATGTGTAAAATCCGATTCCAGTTTATATGAGAAATTTACCATAATTAATTAAAGGTGACCAAATTTAAGTTGACTGAATAGTCAACATTTAGCCCCAAAGTGAAACCAGCAAACACTTTAAATTAACGTTTATAGGCAGGTGAAGATGTATTTCCATTTTTAATTTTAGAACTAAAAAAGAAGAAAAGAAACCCGTATTATCTACATTTCAATCCTTCTCAGTACTGTATGGAAACATAAGATCATATCAGCGCTTTCCCAATTAGCTATAATGAATTTCTTGACACGTACGGCAAACATTAACTACATTTGCTGCTGTATGTCTTTTATTTTTTGCACTTAAATATTTATATTTTCACCCTGTTTTAAAATAAAACTATAAGAAAACCTGATCAACGAGTGGCTTATAGTTTCACACGAGTCACGGTTTATTTCCAAAAAGTAAGTATAACAAATGAAATAAATCAGCAGATAAGAGACAAAACAGAAAACTTATACTTTAGAGAACGGGAAAAAAGAGTGCCTTTTATGTATTATTAAGAAACTCAGGGGTTGTTTTGATGGACATTTGAGTGATCTATGTAAACTGAAGAAATTAATATACATCATTGTTGTGAACTATGCACTTGAGAATTTACTGAAGACGAAAACGGGCCCTGGTCATATTAAATGGCTGTGGAACCCGAAAGCGCTGTCTTGTTAAATGTAGTGTAATGAAAGTCTGTAAGGGTTAAAAAAAACATTCGTTTATTTTAAGCAAAATCAAATGTGTTTGCAATTTGTATAATGTACTCTTACTGCTCTCACTGTACAAAAAAACACAAACATTCCGCTCGCCTGTTTCACAGTGAAGACATAGTCTTCTACCCTAGCGTAAGCACAAGATTTACTATTTCGATTATAATTTTATCTTTGCTTGTGCAACGACTCAATCATAAGCACAAAACCGACAGTCCTGACAAACATCGAGAAACGCAAGCAAAGCACAAACGCTTTCGCTTGTGCTTTCGTCTCTACTTACAGAAGGTCGTCTGTTTGGTTATAGAATGGAGCTAGATACGTCAACATCCAAACTTTGCCACCAAAGCAGTCGAAGAAAGGCTGCGTCCACTTCCCATCATCAAAATGTACACGCAGGACAACCAGTTTCTGCATCGCTTTTTTCGCGGTTGCATTGAATCGTTCCTCGTAGTAACCCACACTTTTCGTTGGTGTGAATCTTAGCGCCCTTGTTTTTGACTCAAGTTTTCGTCTTTGACACAAAATCGCGTTTTTATCACTCCCGTTTATCACTTCGTTTGCTATGTCAAAGACGTGAACACTCCCATTCAGGGCATGATCTCTGAACGCATACGGGCAGAACCTTGTGTAGTTTTTGTACAAATTGACGTCGAAACAAATCACCGATCTGAAAACGTGTGGTGATAATAAAACGATCGAGCGTACAAAGTGGTACAACAGTTTATCGTTTGCTGCAGCAGGGTAGCTGTTCTCCCCGGTAGCGCGCCACAAAGAACTAATCATGTTGGCCGCCTGCACGGTAAAAAGCGCTTCTTTTTTCCACCGACGTTCGTCGAATGTTGTGTTTAAAAAATCAACCTTGCCACATCCTTTGTTATCACGAAGCTGTCGCTCAACATCTGCAATTTGGCGAAGAGCCGCGATAACCGATTCGGTTGGATTATTTCGCGTGAAACCTTTACCCGTTGCACTGCTATGACTGATAACCATAGGGCCCAAAAAGCTTTGCGATGGAACATAACGGCAGGAAATTTCGCACGCCATTGCTATTACAAAAACATCTAATAATCTTAGTAGCCTCATCTTCTTATAACACTGACACAATTTTCTTCTTCTAGATCTAGTGTCGGGCTGTGTTCCAGTATTGACTAGGAGAACAAGTATTGGCGGACTGGGAGAGCAAAACAATCCTAAGTAATACGTTTTGGTAAGCTAAACATCATTCCATTAAGAAACCACTTGGTGCAGATTCGATTGCTCAAGGCTGTATAACTGCTTGCTTTGTAACATTAGGTGAAAACGTCGCCTGCCTTCAGTGTCCCCTTGCTCTTCATTGTGACTTTTCAAACTCGTTAATAATTCATGTAGAAAATACAAAGGAAATTAATGTTAATGAGTGTTTGGAAATCAAATGAAACACTCCTCATTTTTGCATCCTTAATTTCTCCTTCTAAAATCATTTTGTTTGAGAAGTATTATCGAACATTCGACACAGTATTTCATCACAAGATCAAACACCACGAAGTTCGTCAAAAATACTCCGCCGCGCGTCGTATTTTCAACTCTTTTCTCAGTGTTTGATGTAAAGGCTGGTTTTCACTAGCGCATAAGCAAAAGCATAAGCATAAGCATAATCGGCCGAAAAGCAAGTGAGAACGCCAGAACATAAGCATAAAGACATACGCAAGCGCAGTATGAACGAAATTCTCGATACCAATGAGTGTGAGTTTTTCATCAGGGGTTCCAAACACCGAGAAAGATGCCTAATTTCAAATGGTACCATGCAAAAGTACTGCGGCGAAGGTTGAATGGTCACACCATAGGATTTCGTTGACAGACTCAAAACTTTCCTTGGAAAAGATCGAGTGATAATTATAGTAAAACATCTTTTCCGTACTGAAATCATACCAGGAGAAAATATCACGTGATCACTATTAGCTACTATATAAAAATACTCACAAGAGAATGAGTCTTATAAAAGAGCGAGTCAACAATCATTTTCAATGTCCAATATCAGTTATTAACACAGCAGCTTTCGTTTCTTGGCGCGCTTTCCCGCGCATGCGCAACTCAGTGCATAGGACGTCTAAACATAGCCACGAAAATTGCGATTTTGAGTTCTTTTAAACCACTACCTCAAGCCTTTTTACTACCAACCTACCTAGCTGACTGACTGACTGATTGACCGACCGTCTGACTGATTGACTGACTGACTGCTGACTCACTGATTGACTGACTGACTGACTGACTGACTCACTCACTGATTAATCGATTGATTGATTGATTGATTAATTGACTGACTGATAGGTCTATCAACGAAGACAAATACAGTACTGAAAACAAAATCCATTCGAATCAATAGTTAGTGCGACGACATAAAATATATTTCTGTAGTGGAACGCGTGCGTGATTCTGTCTCTTTTGCGTTCTTGTTTTTTTGCGTTTAAAAGCGGAGTAAAACACACCAAAGACACTAACTATATAACTTTCATGCTTTTTTTCGGTTCCTCCCACTAGGGGTTAAGTAATGTTTACTACATGAGCGGGAGTGTTCTATCGGCCTATACAACTGAGGCGCAGCCGAGTGAATGTATAGTGCCGATACAACACGGATGCGAATGTAGTAAACAACTTGTGAAATTCACATTCACATGTAAATTAGATACAACCACTCGTGAAGTTGAATCTGGAATGCAAATTAGATACAACCGCTAGCTAGTGAGTTGTATCAAGATTGTATCGGCCTATACAGGGTAATCATGTGATTGGAATGGCTCATTTCTATTTGTTAGTACCCTTATGAATTATTAATGAATTTTACAAGACGGGTTACAATAGACTAATTATTGGCTTTCATGTTAACTCTTTCACTCTCAGAGTCAATTATGGAGACATGTAATGTAGTTCTAACTTCTGATTCTGTCGACAAAATCCTATGGTGTGACCATTCAAATGAAACCTCTTCAGCAGTACTTTTGCATGGTACCATTTGTTTTTCAACAATTTGCTAAGTAAAATTTGGATTTTTTTTCTGGAATTTTCATTTTTGGCACTCTTAGGAATCAAAGGGTATAATGTATTTTTTTTTTTTTGTTACTTTTATGTTCTCGAAGATATAAGCTTCTGTAAGCTACACTGCAATTTGTCACTTTTATGTTCTCGAAGATATTAGCTTCTGTAAGCTACACTGCAATTTGAGAGGAAATAAAGTTGATGTATGTATGCATGTAAAGGGTTAATTCAAGCTATTGAAAATTATGTTTGTTCTTGTTTCCTCGCTAATTTTACATATCGACAATGTCGATAAATGTGATTGTATATTCTTTAACGGCTCACCTTCATTTTTTCAGGCTTTTTATCAATTGCTAATATTTCACAATACAAGGACTCAAAATCGTTCGGAAGGAAAAGTGCTGGGTTCTTACATTTCATGATTCACTGTGGACGGGACTAAAGTGAGTGTTTTAACGACCGGACATTGAATGAAACGAGTCAAATAAATCTACGTAACGCCTATTGTGCGCCCAGGAAAGCCAAACATGATGTCTCACTGATTACTTAACATGTTCTTGTTTCGGCTTTTTCAATTCCAGGCGCGTTTTAAACCCAAAAGGACACATATCGTGAGATGACAGGTGTAAATTTTAATATTAACTTTTGTAGAGCTTCTCGCCCCTCAGTTTCGGCCCAAAAGTCTGCCTTCGTGTATGAAAAAATACCACAATTACAGGTGGCGCAATTATAGATACAAACAAATACGTGCAAACCATTTTTATTAAAGTAAGGACAGGTGACAAATATATATTTCAAGAAAAGAGGAGAAACCCGAATTTTATAATAGCAAATTATATATTTTTTTTCACGCCTTAACGTATATTTTATCTCCATGGAATAATAATGAGATAGAGCTGAAACAAGAAAAAAAAAAGAAATTGTGTATGCAAATTTTACCTGAACGTTAAAACATAAAACAAGATGCAATATTAGAGAACTGAAAAAAGCTCAAAACACATATTGAGAGCGTACATTAAAGTTGTGTCATTTACTTAGCAAGACAATGTCAAAGGCAATTTGTGCTGCTTCTTTGAAAGATTTATGTAATTTAAAGAAGTCACATACATTCTTGATGTGAACTATGCCCTCGAAAATAAACTAAAAGAATAAAATAATGTTTACTTGCCGCGATCCTTAGGGGGCGTAGGAACAAAAAATTAGAATAGATGTGAAGCCAAACTTATATACGCCCTATCTCGTCAAATGTATTTAATTAAATCTCTGAATAGGTAAACAAAACCAAATTCAAAATGTTCATGGATTTTGAGCGAAAAGAAAAACCGTTTAACAATTACCTCTCACATCTGATCTCTCAGAAAACATAGCTGCTTATAATCGCTGTGTAGCCTTGTTGTTTTGACAAGAGTTGTAAATGGTCACAAGCAATAAAGTCCCTCATATTTAACCATGAAAACATAGTCTATCCCAACGCGAGCGTAATAATCAATATTTTCTCCTCTTCCTTGCATCTGCACTTATGTTTACGTTCACGAAAATCTAATTTATGCAATGGCAACTTTTAAAAGCTGTTCTTTTTATCTTGTCGCATTCTGTTGTTGTAACAAGTTTGAGTCGCTCGCTAAAAGCACACTTTAGATGGCAGAGCTTTCCTAGAAAATCACGCATAGTAGCAATATGACGCATAGTCGCATAGTAGCAATGGAGATACTTACAGAAATTCGTCGGTTTCATTATAGAATGGTGCGAGATATGTCACCATCCAAACTTTGCCGCCAAAGCAGTCGAAGTAAGGCCGCGTCCATGTCCCATTTTCAAATGTCACGTGTGGAACAACCAGTTTCTTCATTGCCTTTTTCGCGGTTGCGTTAAATCGCTCTTCATAAAAACCCGCAGCTTTCGCGGGTTTGAAGCTGAGAGCCTTGTTTTTAGGTTTGAACCACCAAATCGCGTTCGGATCAGTCGTGTAGTCATAATCTCCATTAGCTATGTCGAACACATGAACACTCCCGTTCAGTTCGGGGTCCCGAAAGGCGTATGGGCAAAACCTTGTGTAGTTTTTGTACAAATTGTTGTCGAAGCAAATAACTGATCCGAACACGGGCGGCGAAAATAACACGATCGAGCGTACAAAGTGGTACAATAACGCATCATTAGCGGCAACAGAATACCCGTTCTCCCCGGGTGCGCGCCACAGAGAAGTCATCAAGTTTGCCACTTGTACGGTCAAAAGTGCTTCTTTTTTCCACCGCCGTTCGTCAAATGTAATATTTAGCAGGTCAACCTTGTTACAGCCTTTGTTTTCATGAAGCTGTTGTTCAACTTTTGCGACTTGACGAAGAGCCTTGATTACTGATTCGGTTCGGCTTCTACTTTGCTCTTTGCTGAAAATATCAGCTGCCGTTGGCGTTTCTTCCTTGCCAAGGTTCTTGCCCATAGCGCCTAGAAAACTTTGCGACCAAACTTCACGGCTGAGGAAATCGTAGGCTGTTGCTATCACAAAAGCGAGTACTAATCTTACCACTCTCATCTTCTATCTAAAAGCAACAAAAGCTAAAAAAAAATCACATTATGACATTTTTGAAAAACACATGCATGTTTACCCTTCGAGGGATGTGTATAACTGTGCGTGTGTGTGGTGGTGATAGGGAATATTGCGGACTGCAAACCCTATTTGCATATGTATCGTAGATTATTGCATATGGTTCCCGTAACTACTACACTATGCATATAAATTGTAATTAGTTTTGTCATGGTAGCTGAAGTACTTCAAAACGAAAAGAAAGCTGTTAGTTATGATTACAAATAACCTGCTTCTAAGGCGCAATAGATTTCGCCTCCAAATTTGTTAGTACGAAAATTTAAATATAACAATAATTTGTTTGTAAGAAATGCTTGCCTTTCACAATCGTGTGTGATTAAAAGTAAACGCATAGTATTTCAAACAACCACATTTTCGTTGCATGCAGTACGTACAAAAGTCAGACTTTTCCTAAGACGCCTGCAAAATCCGAAAGAATCAAAGGCTGGCAACAGTAATTCCCTTTGACGTTTGATAAATAATTGACATTATAGTTCTTAACATATGCCGTTGTATTAATTTCGACCTATATAATATGTATATATTTATATAATTTTTATATTGTACAAGTATTCTCATTATTCAGGCTTTAAATATGCAAATTAATTTGGATGGACGTTTGTGGTTTCAACTATCAATTTGTGATAAATGTAATGTACTTTGTACGCGGACGAGAAGGCAAACAGGCTAACACCTTAAAAAAAAAACACAATTCTGGGAACCACTGACAAGCAGCTTTTAAGCCCTGAAGCAAAAGTAAAAAAATAAACCGGAAAAAATAGACTTGTTTCCTTGCACCGGTACATTAATAAAGAAGGAGTTTCGTTTTGCTTGCGTCATGTCAAAAAACACTGGGAAAAAAGTTAAGAACGTAAAGCTTTCCTTGCTTTAGTTTTTCCTTATATTCCTAGCCAGTTAGGTATTTCTATTCTTTTAGATTACTTCTTGTTAGTAAGTACTGCAAAACAATTTTGTCTGCTAAGTACAGCTCTAATTTCTTTAAAAAAAATGTCATCTTTAGGTGGAAAGTGTATTAAATTGTAGTGCAAACAAAAAAAACAACGCTAGGGGTGAATGTTAAATTCGGTCGATTGGTCAATTCTAAGAAAAGTTTTTCAGAATGATAATTTAAAAGATTCACCTGTTGGGATTTACGTAAGTGCAGAGGAGGGTCATTGACGGTCCAATTGCCCCCGTTGTATCTTATTTTATTGCCCCCGAGCCTTGCTATTGGCTGAATTCACATCAAGTGAATATAAACTGCAATTAACTATCGTTCGAAAATAATCAATTGAAAGTGGTCTTCAGAAAAAAAATAACTAACTAGAAGACGATAAGATTGTGCTTTTACACAGGCAACCAAAGCATAGCCTGCGTAGCGGCGTTAAGGAGAGGGGAACTGGGGAGAGAAGAAAAGGACTCCTGCAAGACCCCATTTTGTTCATTTCTGCGGACGCTGGCGGCCGCAAAAAAAGCGCGCGCCAGTTTCTGATTGGTGAACATGTTGCAAGTTGATATAGAGTTTCTCAAACTCGTTAATCATTGATCATAGTTTGAACAAAGAAAATCATAATTTAGCTTGACAATGAAAGAACGTCTTTTGCTTCATAATGACCTCTTTAGTACCTTTTGCAGAAATTAAGCTAATGGTATTTCAAATTTACTTGAAGTGAATTTAATGCACACTGGAGCCGGAGGCATTTTATTTTTATTCAAATGTCGTAAAAAAAAAATAATTTCCATTGACGTAAATTTCGACAGGTGAATCTTAAATTGTCGTCGTTCCGTATACCTCTTATTTACGGACATGTTTTTTTGTTACAGATTTGTAGCTAAACTACAAACCCCCATTGAATTTTGCCATTAAAAGGAAAAAATAATTCATTACACAGCCGAATTCGTTGTATAGCGATGCGCGAAATGCAAACTTCGAAGCGATTTTTTTTTGTTCCGCAAATCATCTGAGTGGGGGGCGGGGTTATGCAAATCACACCGCAAAGCGCTCGCCCACCTTCGCCCTCTTGCCTTTATTTACTTCAATTAAAGACTCTATTTCAGCTGAAGAGTAGGCTATCATGACTTATGGTTATGTAACTGAGCCCTTTGATTTAGCGCCAAAATTAGAACGGCTTGCCACTAAAAATTCTCACTTATTCGGGAAAGTGTTGTATCTGCGTCGTTCGTTTTTTATTCGTTTATTAAAAAAAAAAACATTTAAGAACTTCTTCATAATGACCCTTTAGTACCTTTTGCAGAAATCAAGCTAATGGTATTTCAAATTTACCTGAAGTGAATTTAGTGCACACTGGAGCCGGAGGCAATTTATTTCTATTCAAATGTTGTAAAAAAAGTAATTTCCATTGACGTAAATTTCGACAGGTAAATCTTAAATTGTCGTCGTTCCGTATACCTTTTATTTCCGGCCTTTTTTTTTGTTACAGATGTGTAGCTAAACTACAAACCCCCATCGAATTTTGCCATAAAAGTAACAAATAATTCATTACAGTAATATTATTTTCTTTTTTATTAAAATTGTCAGTGTTCAGTATTTTTATTGATATTTGCAACAATTCAAAGCAAACTGCGTCATTTTTAGAAATCGTTACATTCATATATTATTGTTAAATCTTGTCGCCAATATTCTAGTCATTTTAACAGGTATACTCAAACGCCTCAGGCATTACGGGGGTTGTATGGGAGTCCGAACTCAAATAATGTCCGCATAATGGCAATTCAGAAAGAACATGGGAATATTAATATTGCAAACTTAAGGTTAAATTTTATGACCAAAGTTAATTGCCCTAAAATATAAGTTGAGACTTGCATAGCTGGAAAAATCAGCAGAGGGAGTTTTCGAATCATTTTGTAGTTTTCAACTTTTAATACAGTCGGGCCTACTATTAAAAGTCTTTCTTTCAAGAGGGAAAGTTACAGATAAATGTTTGGGAAAATAACGCGAATACACGCCCCTTAGCAAACCTACATCCCACAAACTTGGGCGTTAAATGCTATTTCCTAATATCGTATGTTGGCAATTGACAACTGTTTACCGAAGTGGAAGTGACCAGTGGTGGAATATCTACCACTGGCCACCGACACTGAGGTGAATCATTGTTTTAGTAGATACTAAAACAGTGAGATAATATAGCACGAAACTGATGATTTTTAACTCATTTATTTCTGTCAACGATTACAATTTTCGCGCGCCAATTGCTTGGAGGTGAATAGCACTTGCTATCCCGAGTTTCAGTGCCAATCAGAGCGCACTAACAACGCTTTACACTGTTTTAGTATATACTAATTAACCCTATTCTGAGCGCGAGGGGCCGGAAGGTTGCCACGCTGAATAAATTTAGAAGTGTTAAACCAATACCAAGAGTAAATGATCTAAGAGAACAAAACCCTGTCCCCCATGATAATTATTTTCAATCTAATATTAGCATGCGCCCATGATGTGAAGTTTATTTGTATTCTCGCTGCCATGACCGCACGGACGCTATTCCACAGAGACCATCGATACCTTATCATCTATATCACATAGCTCTCTTCATCGCTGGAGGCATTTTGCTTGTACAGTGAAGGGAAATCGCGTGTTGTGTGAAAGACTGTGAAAATCAACAAACCCGCCAACTCTAAAATTGCATGACGTCGTTCAAACTGATCAACCAGGTGTCGGCCTTAAAATTGTCCACGGTTACAATCCTACTTTATCGGTTTCTATCGTGATGATGTCTCGCAAATTTTACTTTTTTCTTTTTTACGTGGTCAGATCAGCCTTGCAGTTTATTGTTTTTGTTCATTCATTTTTTTGGCTGGTTAGGTCTCTCGTAGATCCCACGTATCTTTAGCAGCATTATCGTTTGCGGTCTTCTGCAGTTTACTTTTATTAAAATAACCACGCTACCCCACGCAGTATGACACCAAAACTAATAATAGAGTAAAAATAATTTTCAAAGGAAGAGGCCCAAGTATGGGTGTTCTCTTACATCACTTTCCATTGCCAATAACCACCAAATTTATCTGGGAACAATTAGATGTGCGGATTTTTGTCTATGACATGTGACGTTTCCATAGCAACCATGCTTATCCAAAGTTTGAATTCTCTGCTTTAACATGTAAACGTACGGAAATCATTAAAATGTTTCAGAATTTAACACGGATATTTAACCTTAACGGAAACAATTTTATATCAAATTTTCATACAACCCTGCATTTCTGACTTCTGAGACTCCGCCGATTTTTGAGCTCAATTGCCATAAGTTTTCATACACATTAGTTAGTTTTGATTCAGTTTAAAACTGTTTACTGACGGATTTAAATGTTGACGCAATGAAAATGTTTATCAACGTACGCACAAAGCAAGCTTGATGAATGGTGATTTAGGAAGACTAAATACCATTTTCAGACTCCCGAGTTCAGAAACCTGGAGACTGGTGACGAAGACATTTTTTTCATTGTGTCGTCACAATATTCTTCGTTAGTTGCGGCACGGAGGCGAGAAAGACTGTTGCTTCCGCTCTTTATATGTTTGTTCTTGTCCTTCATGAGGCGAGACTGTAGATTGGCCACTTTCAAAGCCAGTCTCTTAACTTCTTCCTGCGAAAAAGTACACGTAAAATTCGCATAAGAACACTTTTTAACACGCTAAGCATTAAAACTTTCACTCGATCGCTCAATCGGCTGTTAACACTGAGCCCGTGATATGTAATGGTCAGCTGCCTTACCCATTGGGACGGCGTTGGAAGGGGGGCGGGAGGGGGGTCGGTAGTGCAAAACGCCTAGAAGAGGTTAGGGTCGATGGACAATTGAGCCCGCGATATGTAATGGTCAGTTGTCATACCCATCGCGACGGCGTTGGAGGGGGAGAGGGTCGGCGGAGCAAAACGCCTAGGAGAGGAGAGAGCGTTGGACATTAAGCCCGCGATACGTAGTGGTCACCTGCCTTACCCATGGTTACGGCGTTGGCGGGGGAGGAGGGTAGGGAGTTGGACGCAGGGGGTAGGGGGTAGGGGATCCGTAAAGCAAAACGTCTGGGAGAGTGGAGCGTCCGTTTCCGTATTCACGAGTTGGTTGATAGGAACCTTTGATTTAATTTTCGGTTTCTATTTACATTAAGCCCACGCACATTATTCAGAATTTCTTGATCCGCTACTCTAGTGAGTTTTGTTCCATGTGAGAACAAAGAAATGTTGAGCGAAGCTGGATCAAAAGTTTGATCGAGATCAAACTTCGTCGAACATCATTCAACAGAATTCAACATCATTTAACAGCATTGACAAATGAGTTCAACACGTTGGGTTCAATTATGCTGAACAATCTTGAATCGCGGTGTTAAACCTGTTTGGCCAGGACTTTTTGGGTCATTTAAAGTACCACAATGACAAATCGAAAATACAGCCTCGCTTTGATTGCAAAAGGATTGTTGATTGCAAATGCTAGAGAACTTCTGACAGAATAATGTATAACCCGCTACCTTTAAATCTTCGTTTTCTCTTTCCAGTATTGAGACGTCATTTAAATAACTGCCGTTCGGCGTCTGTATTGAGCCTCTTGGTTGATCAAGAGGAGACGCTAAGCGTCGACTGACCTCCTGGCCTCGCATTTTTCGTAGTAAGACAAACTGTTCAGTGATTAAAACAAAGAAAAATTCTCATTTCGAAGACAACTCCAAACATGACATAAAACAACAAATGGTTAGTTGCAAGGATAACACTGTAAAAACTTCTATCTTTAAACAGGTTTAAGTTATTTATCTGACGTTACAAGACAAAAAAAGTAAGGACCAACAAAAGTCAAGTGTTCGTTTCAAGCCAAATGCTATACCAACCACCAGCAGTGAAACAACAGTTAAAACGTCAGTAAAATGATTTCCAATGTCAATGCAACTATACTTCAATCCATTTCATTTGTGGAGAAAACTTGGTCTTTCAATGTCCAAACATGTACAACCATTATTTAGGCTCGATTACCAGCCGCTGTTCGGGAAAATGAGCCCGCGCTCATCCCTGAGGACCAAAGACCGGACTCGAGAGATCGGCGGAAATCGAGCCTAACTATTATTGCGCTCGACGAGAACGCATACTTATCCGGTGGTATCGCAGTGATCTCGTGGGTGTCCTGCGAACGCAAGCGAAACGCTTCAAGGATTTCTCGTTGGTTGGTTCAACTTTCATTTCGGCGCCATTTTGAATAATTATCTCAGCTGGGAAACTGGCACGCACATCAGACCTACCCTTTCGTGTTCAACTCGATATCTCTCTTCGAGTGTTCAACTCCTGAGATATCGAGTTGAACACTCGAAGAGAAAGTTCATATCTCTGCGCAACCATGCATTATCTTGTATATCACCTCTAAACTCACCTTTGGTATGAACAATAACAGCAACGTGGCAGTAGCTGTCATCTGAATTAGAATGAAGTTTGTGGCGAACAAAATGTCGGGATTGGTGTTGTTAGCGGTGAGACTTCTAAGACAAAGAAACAAAGTATTGACTGAGTACTTATTGGGCGGGCAGGATGGGAAAAATATTTGGCTCGAGGTCATGGCGCAGCGATGCCCGTTGGCATGACCGATATAATAATGTTCTTCGTCAATTAAACTGATCAGAACACACACAATCACACCACGGTATAATACAAAAATGTAATGGAACAAATACATATACAGTCGACTCTCTTAACGGACACCTCTATAAGACGGACACCTGGTGTTGGTTCCTGCCGTTTTTCAGTCATTTTACTGTAACTAAACTCTCTATAAGACGGACACCTCTCTAAGACGGACAACGGACACTTTTAAACCGTTAACGGACGCTTGAGAAGTGCTTTTTTAGTGAAAAATACTTCAAAACGGAAATGTGGGTGCTGAATATGAACAAACGAGTCCACTTTTCTAATATTATTTTTGTTCCAGTTTGTAGGTCTTGCTTAAGTAAACGACTTTAAACAAACTTGAAACAGACGTGTATTCATTGTGCATGGCTAGGTTGGGCAGTTTATTATCTCAAAATTACTGGTGTCACGTTACCTCGACATTCTATAAGCCGGACACCTCTCTAAGACGGACACCTCTCTATAAGCCGGACACCTCTTTATAAGCCGGACACCTCTCTATAAGACGGACACCTCTCTATAAGACGGACGCCTCTCTAAGACGGACACCTCTCTCTAAGATGGACATCTCTCTATAAGACGGACAGCTAAGACGGACACCTCTCTAAGACGGACAGCTAGGACTGGTGCCGACGGTGTACGTCGTAGTGAGAGTTGACTGTATTCCGATTATTAAAAGCTGACAAAAAGACCTTCCATAATAGGCGGTAAGGACGATCAAGCTCAAGGTGTAGGAGACGTCTGCACGCAAGCTAGCTCAAGGTGGAGTCCAAGTGATGAAATCAGAAGATGTTTATGACAGAGGTAAGGATGAACGATGTAGCTTATCATTTTAACGATACGCGACTACCCGAGTTCAGTCGTCATCTGCCTTTTCCCTTCGCTAAGAATCTAGCTTCATATTAAAATGATGTTTCACGGGACAATTTGTAACGACGCTTTTACGCCGACAAGTTGACCTTATTGCTATAGGGTGGCCCTTCGATGAAAACCCGCTAATATCGAGAAAGAGGAATGTAGTAGCTGGTTTTCAACCTCGGCGTGATGATAATGACAATGATGGTGATGGTGATAGTAATGATGACGGCGATGGTGATGATGATGACAATGGTGGTGATGGTGATGATGATGATGATGATGATGACGGCGATGGTGATGATGATGGTGATGATGATGACAATGGTGGTGATGGTGATGATGATGATGATGATGGTGATGATGATGATGCTTGGTGGTAAAGATTGCGTCACCCGGCAACATCCTTTTTAAGCAGAGCTTTCTTGGGATCGTTACCCAAAACACCACTTCTACGAGCCCAAAGAACGCCTGTCACTTCTCTCACCTTAAAACAGCGACGAAACATGTGATGAACATAGCGTTATAAACCGCCCAAGTAGTAAATCTTGTTTCGTTGTAGGCCGATGGTGCATTGCGAACACGAAAGCACAGAAACAAGGTAACCGCTAAAAGAATAAAGTTTCCTGAAAAAATAATGAAGGCGGAAAAATTTATAATGAGTCATAAACCAATTTTGTTTCAACCGGTCTCTGTTTGTATCCATTCATATTCCCAGAGTTTATCTCCGATCCTCCTTGATTAGCGGGGAGTTGGGAATGAGTTTGGTATCATGTGCCTTTATTTTAGCCAGACATATAACCTGTCCTAGTGGTTATAACCGTATACTTTTGTGATGTCAATTCAAGGAATTGGCTGGTAAACTTGGACGGTGAAGCAGCTCCTGGAAGATCTAACCCAATTGGATCGATACAATAGAACGAGAAACAATAGAAACAATAGAACGAGTCGACAATGAAAACTATGGTTTGTTTTATCCAATCTCGACAGCTCTTCTGAGCAGCTGCTACACTACCGGCAAACTTGCGGGAATCTGCACCATTCTTACAGGGAACAAAATTGAATTAGGAACGTACCAACTAAGATATGAACGCCTAACTCAAGTGCCTACCAATAAAATATTATAAGTTCATGATATTCATATCAAAAAACAATTCCTTGCAACTAAAGCGGGGAGCAAAGGAAAGGCGGCAATCAGAAGAAGCTGCCTCTCCCAAGTCTCCCCTCGTTTCCCCCGCTCGTTCGCGCGCAGGTTTTTAGCTGCTCCCCGGTGGCCCGGTCTTAACACCTGAACACGCTGCCAAAGCAATTTCTTAGTTAAAAGGACTATCTCTGTTCAATTCTCCGACCACCCGAACGTCTGTTCGTCTGTCTGTTGGTCTGTGATATTTGTCTATTGAACGTTCCTCTGTCGGTCTGTTGACTGTTGTTTATTAAAGTCTGTATATCTGTCTGTCTGTCGTCTCTCTAACTGTTTGTCCCTGTGATAGAGTGCCTGTCGGTCTGTGGCTTACCGCACACGTTGACGTAATTCATGTCACCTACGGAGCACTGTTTGAATCGAAGATCACTCGTGCTGTCAATGACTTGTGGAGGCATAAGCAAAGTCCAGACGATAAGATAGATAACAAGGCACGAGCAAAGAATGACTAACCGACCAGCCATCATGCCTTCTGTTACCTCCACTCTCCTTGGAGAACGAACACGGAATGAAGCTGATACTCTGAGGAAAATAAAACAAAACAGAATATCACGGTTTTATTTCAAAGTAAAAGTTAACATGGAAGGACGAACAACAGTTTAATTTTGCCCTTGAATTAATTCATGTGAACAACTATTCTTTTTTTGCCATTGTTAGACCATTCTGGCTCAAAAGTTAAATGCATTGAATAGGCCATTTCCGAGTTGCCTTTAGCCTCTCTATCAAAGCGAGGCTAGGTGCGAAACCTTTCATATGAAAATGAGTTTTCATTCACATGCAAATAAAACTCATTTCCATATGAAAGGTTTCGCACCTAGCCTCGCTTTGATAGAGAGGCTAGAGGCAACTCGGAAATGGCCTATTACCGTAGACTCCCATTATTTTAAATCTTTAACTCCCAAGAGTGCTAAACATCAAAATAAAAAAAAATCTAAATCTCATTTTGTAAATTCAGATTGAAAAACAAATGGTACCAGGCAAAAGTACTGCTGAAGAGGTTTCATTTGAATGGTCACACCATCGGTTTTCGTCCACAGACTCAAAAGTTAGAACAAATGGTACCATGCAAAAGTACCGCTGAAGAGGTTTCATTTGAATGGTCACACTATAGGTTTTCGTCCACAGACTCAAAAGTTAGAACAAATGGTACCATGCAAAAGTAACGCAGAAGAGGTTTCATTTGAAAGGTCACACTATAGGTTTTCGTCCACAGACTCAAAAGTTAGAACAAATGGTACCATGCAAAAGTACTGCTGAAGAGGTTTCGTTTGAATGGTCACACTATAGGTTTTCGTCCACAGACTCAAAAGTTAGAACAAATGGCACCATGCAAAAGTACTGCTGAAGAGGTTTCATTTGAATGGTCACACTAGGTTTTCGTTCACAGACTCAAAAGTTAGAACAAATGGTACCATGCAAAAGTACTGCTGAAGAGGTTTCATTTGAATGGTCACACCATAGGATTTCGTCCACAGACTCCATAATTGACTCTCGGAGTGAAAGGCTCAAAAACCCACCTCAGGACGAAAAACAGTTCGTGAAGGCGGAATGTCGAGAAAATAGGCCAGTACCGATCAATTACTCTCCGACAGTGTTAACGAAAATAGGGCTTTGAGTATTTGATCCACATAAAGATAGCAGAAGCTGATGAAGTCATTTCAATTTATTACTTGCTCATCTTTATCAATTCATGGTCCTTGTTAGCAAGTTCAAAACGATATATTAATCTTGTACAACTACACTTAAGTCAAATCAGACGAGTGCGAATTCGCCTCCCCTTTACGCCTTTGCGTTGCTTCTTGACGTTTCGTTTCTTTTTAAGAGTTGGACACACGATAAAAATGAAATATTCCCAAAATTCCTTAGCACTTCTACTATTACCTAAAATAAGACAGTCGAAAAACTAATCGTAATAAGAGCATCCAGCAGTGTCGCTCTTTCATTGATAGAGCTCCCCAAAGAAACAAACAACAAAACAATTGTGGTACACACAAACGTTACCTCCAAACTTTCAAAGCAAGGGTTCCATACACAAGGAAAAATCCACATTGATAAAACCAGACCTCAACAGCGCAGGACAAGTTAGAAGGTTCTACATAAGCTGCTGCCAACTAAGAAACAAAATTGTATAATTTACATTAAAACACGAGTACAGACAGAATGAGCAACATAAAACAGTGAAAGGAACTGAAGTAACTTACCGATGAGTACATAAACACAGAGCCTAGGAGAAGCACTTCTAGAAAAATAGGACTTGCCGCATCAAAAACCTGACAATAGAACCACCGTGTATTAAGTACATATTTCTAAAACAAATGATCACTTTTATAAAGTTAAAGTGTTTAATCTTATTCATTTCTTTCCCTGTCTAAAACCAAAGAAACACACAAACAACCCAATCGTGTATCGCTTAAAAACCTCTTAACCCTATTCGGCCTGGGGGGGGGGGGGGGGGGGGGGGGGGGGGGGGGGGGGGGGGGGGGGGGGGGGGGGGGGGGGGGGGGGGGGGGGGGGGGGGGGCACAAAGTGCCCGCGCTAACTTTCAACATTCATAACTTCTTTAATATGTATTCAAACGCCATCAAACTTTGTGACTTTTCCTAAACTTTATCTGGCAACAATTTCAGATGACAATTTTTTGATCACGTGACTTGATGTTTCCATGGCAACAAGATTTTGACAGCCAGGTTTTTTGAAATTTGCATATTTATACCTTTGAATGAAGAAAAACAATGTTTATTGGTATAACTTTTGTATTTTTACGTCATTTAGCGTTTGTTTATTGGTTTTGATTAATTTTGCGTCAATTTGGACGCTTTTTAAGAGGTTTTAAAAAATTTCAGAAATCCAAGATGGCGGATCCAAGATGGCGGCCGTATAACTAATTACCTAATAACTACGTCGTTTTGGACGTACTATGTACCCTCTAGGTTGCATTGTCATAGCCTTAATGTTCTTGGAGTTACGAAGGGGGGGGTGGGAGGAGGTGCCCTCTCCCCAAGGCTCAGGAACTCAAAAAAGCCCAGGCCTATTTTTCTTGTCTCTTTGTACACGTTTAGCCTGCGTCGGAATCAAGGTAGAGTACATCAGGTTGAAACCAAGATGGCGGCGAGAGAGGACCCAGTGAAGACGCCATTTTGAAAACCGAGAAGACCCTGGAAATGAGGTTGGACTCAAACGAACTGGAAAACCTAGAAATGAGGCTGAATAACCGGCAACAAATAAAATGACTATACCTTACTTTCCTTGGAGATGAATACGATTACCCCAACCACAACAGCCAAGAGAGCAACTAAACCATCGATGCTGATGAGAATTATTCGAGGAGCAATTTGCACACTATAAACACAAGGGCTGCCATCTGTACATTCTTTGCATCCCTCACTACAAGGTATGCAGTCAAATTCGTCGTCATAATCAGTTGGAAGACCTTTCTGCTTCTTGTCATATTCTTCTTCAATGACGCTGCCGTTGAAAGCTTTTACGTTTGCATTGACGTCTGGGTAATAAAAGCCTCGTTTGCAAGTACAGCGATAGCTGCCTCGTTTGAATCCCTGATTTGTGATTGGTTCACACTGAAGAAATAACAGAATCGTATTTTTAAAAATTAAATATGTACTAACAAGCGAGAAGATCAACGGTATATTAAAACGGCTTGGCGCCTTGAAAGCGAGTTGAAATTTTAATGGTGCAGTGTTTACATTTCAATTTCAATATATAAATCTGATCGAACACGCAATGATAGGACGATGCTTGATATTGTTACGAAAATTCTTATGTATTCGTTTTTATACATGTTCCTTAGAACTAAAGAACAAGAGCGTGTTAATGAATAGAAGAGTTGGATTTCGTAGCATCACTAAGATGGTTCCACGGCTTTACGGCACGGTAGTAAAAGTGAGCGTTTCACGGATGAAGTTCTACATTAGGACTGATATTATCTTTCTGCTTATAGCTATATGAGTGCGTTTTACTTCTGAGCGTTTCACTTGAGTAAATGTAGAAAACGATGTGGAGGAAATAATTGTTATCTACAGGATGATAACAATAACAATAACAAGATAGGTTTTGTAAGCGTGCCTTGCGTTATGGCTACACCACCAAGTACACACCAATTACTGATTTAATTAACATCAAGGACAGACAATTGTGGGACAAGATTACAGCTAATGGGGTCCATCCCCTTCAAGACCTCCTTCCCCCTTCAGAGAACATGCTCTTCACGAAATCGAGGCCACAACCACATCCTGCCACGAGTTAAGACAGAGCGGTTCAAACGTTGCTTTGTGAACCGATGTTTATTTCATTTTATCTAGCTGTCCTTGTTAATGGTGCTTCATACATTTTTAGATTAGTAGTAGTATTACTAGTATGATATTGTTGCTGTTATTGATTATTGATTTGTTAACTCGTACGTTTGTCTGTGGGTTAGTAGCTGTTGATGATAAATAAAGATCTTTATTGTTATTATTATTATTATTATTATTATTAAGACGGCACAACTTTGTCGCATGCAATTTTTTGTAGCGCGCGCTGCTTTGCGTTAAGTTAGGCGAAAATTGTATACACATCGCATCATGTAACATTGTATGTGGCTACGATTGTCGTAGGCTTTAAAACAAGTTTCAAAATCCTACAGCTTTTTTCGTGCTGCATGCAACAGATGTGAGCGAGTTGTAGGTTGATTTAGACGACGCGATTCGTGTTGTATGTATGGCGGGAGCAGGTTGCATGCCATAGTTGTTGGCAAAAGTTGTGCCGTCGTCTACATCAGCCTTTAGGAAACAACTGAGAAGACAGAAGAGACCAGGATTTAAACAGCCGAAAGTCCAAGGGCTTAACTACTAGTCCACACTGACGCCAACAATGTTCTTTTGGTATTCTGTTTTGCTATTACCTGTGTCGACGGCTTACATTTGTGCGTGCCTAGAAACTCGAGCAACTTCACCGAATCTGTACTTCCAGTTCGGTCGCTCTTCCCATTGTTCCCATTTTTCCCTCTGCCATCTGTTGGCTCGGAGGCCTGGGCATCGCATTGATTTATATCGATACTGCTCAACTCAACGTCTATACTCACAACACCCCTGGAATTAAAATATAAATGTAAAAACGTAAATACGAGGAAATAGGATATGATACTTTTTTGTCTGAAAACGGAGATAATGTCGTGTATGTATTAGTCTACAGTCGAAACTGTATTAAGCGGCCACCCTCCCGACCTCAGAAATTGGCCGTTCAATACGGGTTCATTTAAAATACTTGCCAATTTGATAAAAGTACAGTACTTACTGTTAGACTGCTAGCTGTCCCTTTTCACTCAATGGAGCGGGTGAGCTAACCACGAAAATAAGCTTGGTGAGACTGGAGCGAGCGAACGAGCCGAGGGGAAACTCCCTCCTTTCTCGCCTCTTCCCCAGAGCCCCCTCGGTTCGAATTACTTTCGCTCGCTCGCCGATCGGATCGCCGATCGCGTATTTGCTCTCCCGCTCGACCCCAGGGGGGGGGGGGGGGGGGGGGGGGGGGGGGTACTCAAGTATATTAGTGACGGGGAGGTGCGAATGAGGCCAAATTGTTAGACCCCAAAAAAGTCCTATCAGGCTAAAACCAGACCCCAAAAAAGACCAACGGCCCAGAACGTAACCCCCAAAAAGTCCATTTTTTTCTCTGCATAAAAAAGTTACAAAAATGCACATCAAGAGAATAAAGTGTAATACGATATTTTATCAAATTTACATTCTTCATATGTATGAATAAACCGCTAAAACAGGAAGTCTCCTTGTCATTTGCATGTAGATTACGTTTGTACATGAAACTGATACAATTGTGTGACATGAAAATGAGAAGCCTGGGCTTCGCTTATAGTCAACCCCTCAAAAAAAGTCCTTACCAAAATCTTTCACCCAAAAAAAGTCACCACTTTTTTCTAACCCCGTCATTAATATACCTGAGTACCCCCCACCCCCCCCCCCCCCCCCCCCCCCCCCCCCCCCCCCCCCCCCCCCCCCCCCGGACGCTCGACTATCCAGAGTGGGACTACTAGCAGTCTATACTTACTATATACACTAGCAACCCATTAAAGATAACAATAACAGGCATAACACAACCCAGCGATCTCCGCCTTGTAAGTATCGCCGCAGCTGATTTCCCTTTCGTAAACGGTCGATGCCATTTTCAACGGTCGATGCCATCATTAGCATTCATTAGTAACCAAGCCTTTTGTAATGGTCGATGCTATTTCTCTCTAGTTTATGCCTGGATTGGCACGAATATAGGCTATCATTATTAGATAAAATTGGGCCTAGGTAAAGCGATTATTAGATCTAAGCTAGATTCGCGGTTAGGTAAGATTTAGGTTAGGGTGACCCGTTATTGATATATATTAAGAAAAGCATCTTTTATAATTAAATCTTTTATAATTAAATTTTTCGTGGGTTTGCCGGATCAACCCAGTGGTCTAGTGGTAAAGGAGAGATGTTAGCATGCAGAGGTTCCGGGTTCGATTCTAGGTAATTAATTGCATTTTTCTTTTTCTGATAGAAAAAATAATTCTAAAATTTGTGAAAATTTTTCTAAGTGTCGCTAAAATGGCATCGATCGTTTACGAAATGGAAATGTGCATCGCCGCAAGCCTAAGTTACGGAACTAGTTTCAAGATTTGCAAAACTGCCTCTAAACCATATTTCCACCGCAATGAAATGACGAACGAGTATAAAAGATCCTTTTAAGCGAAACAAAATCGTAAAATAATGTGTGGTTTTAGATTTCCATTTGTCAAAATAACAAAGACAGACAAACATGGGACTGTTACACTGTAAAGAGTGGCCGCCGCTACCGCTTTATAGAGATCGCCGTTTAATACAGGTAGTAAATACAAAGTTTGTATGGGCGAAAATTCGGGACTATGAAAACTGGCCGCTTATTAGAGGGCCGCTATATACAGGTTCGACAGTATCTACAAAGCTGTTACACTTCCTGGCTCTGCCAAATTCACCTGGTAGTTTATATATATGTTTCAGCGGACATACAAACCATCGATACTGCTGGCTGGAAAAAGCGGCTATAAGGTAGCAAATTGTAAATCTGAGCATCACACCTTGCTTAGAAGCGGAGATATAGGTCAGTGAATGTCGAGATGTTGATATGGTGGTACTTGCATACCCGCGATAATGACTATTTGCTACCCAAAATAAGCATTTAATGTGATTTTGTCCATTTTGTTCCCCTATGTAATCTGCGATTATTTGCCTCTTTTTCAAACGCGACGACATTTTTTCGCGAATACATTCTGTTGCAGCATATTTTTCAGTAAAAAGTAGAATTTTCTCTCTTCTTGAAAAATATCTTAACCTTTGTGATTGTAAAGCAAGTCTAAGGCCTGAGGCAAACGTCGAATCTAAGTCGCGTCGAATTTATTAAAAATAGGTTGGACAAAGAGTCAATTAAGTATTGTTCCACATAAGAACGATAGCAAACTTCATTGTTCTGCGGCATTGGCTCTTTCCCACATAGAATATCTTTGATTTCAAGAATAGAGGAGGAGCTGATGATTAATAATGATATTTAATTATAAGAATAAAGAAAATCCATTTGCGTCAAATAAATTTTAGGAAATGTTAGTGCTTAACCAATCAGAATAGCAGAAGACAATAGCTAATAATTTTGCTTCTTTGATGAAGTTCCCCAAATACAATTTCTTTTAAAAATTGTACGTTGTGCGATTGGGTCTCAAATTACTTGAAACCTTAAAAAAATTAGACAAAATGCACCTTGAACCTTAACTTTTTAGCGGTTTTTGAGTCTAGGCCAACGAGATCACTAGTTTTAACAATGAAAATTCTTGACATTCCATCGTGTTTGACATTCCTTTGCCGTTGGCGCTATCCTTCTTATGCGGATCAATACTTAAATTCCAGCGTGGTAGCAAACGTCGAACCTGCGTCGATACTGGCTGCGGTCACATCTACGACGTAACTAAAGTTTAACTTAAGTTAGTCTCAAGTTACGTGACGTCATACCTAACTGTAGTTAGTGCTTTCGGTCGACTTTGCGGTCACACCACGCAGTTAACTACAGTTAGCTCTAATTAGCCTATGGGTGACGTCAGAATTAAAAGAGGTTCGTGACGGCCCTTATTGTTGATCCGTGAAATGTCAACATGGTTGACCGACGTAAAGTGTGTCTAGTTTTTCTTCTTATTTATTTTTTTCGTGCGGCAAACCGTCGGAAAAAAATGAGAAATAAGCTGAGAATTTTAACGGATGCTCGACGCCGGGTACACGTGTTGCTACCTTGTTGTATGTAAATTTTTTGCTTGTTGTTTTTGGTTTCCCCCTCGCTTCACGCTTGGTTTTTATTTTGCATATTTATACAGCTATTTCAATTAACGTTGTCGGATGAAAAAGGCGAAGAGCCAAGACCGCAAGGTAGTATGGGATTTTTATTCAATGGATTTTAACCCTAACCCGTACTACCTTGCGGTCTTGGCTTTAAGCCTTCACCCGCCAACGTTTATTGAAATAGCTGTATATGCTCATCTTGAACATGCGAAAAGAATTGTCACATTCTGATTGGTTGTTTGTTTGTAAACTTAAGACTAACCCATGAACCCCGCTTGGGTATAACTATAGTTAGTCTGTATTGTTTTGGATCACCGAGGCGTCAATTTTCTAACTATAGTTAGAGCGAACAGAGAGGCGGTCATATTACCGAAATAGCTAACTATTCTCACTGCATAATTAATTAGCTCATAGCGGAAGTTTAAGTAATCTCTTCGCATTCCCCCGTGATAGCGCACGCTTGTAGTGGTAGTAATGCTTTGAACTCCCGGAGTATAAATTTGGTCGCTCCGCCTAAAACGTGGTCATTTCATCGGTACTCCGGGACGACAGTCAACTTTCGCTTAGTGTCTAATCGTCAACCGCCACCAGCGCTATGGCCGACTGTGTTCTTCCTCGTCCACCCGTTTCTGACGCTGCCCTGACTGTTCAAGGTGCTTTTATAACCCAGAACCTGCAGTTAATCCTCCTCCGGCGCCAGCATTCTAACCAGAGCCGGTTCCGGCACTTGGAGCTGCAGATGAGGTAATTTTTGGGGTATCCAGTTAGTCTTGCAGCGCTAGAGTTTATTCCGTTTTTGTATCCCTTGGTTACCCGCTAGTTTTTTGCTTCCCGGCGTAGTTTGCATCTTTTCCTTCGAGAAGGCCATTTTTACACTTTCGTTTATGTTTTCCTTCTTGCCGCCACGTGGATGTGCATAGCTTTATCGTGTTTACCGGTAGCCTTTTGTTACTTCGGTGTTTGTTATACATTCCGCGCGCTTTCTTTGGCATAGTTCTCAAGTTCGTGCCATTTAAGTTTATTGCGGCTTTGTTATTGCTTTCATGGTAGCTTTTGTCATTGCTTTTGCCGTCGCTCTTTGTATGTCCTTTTTTCGGCGTTTGTTTAGCATCGTCAGTTTATTTTAGTTCGGGTAGCATTACGGGGTACTTCGCCGTGGAATTCTAAGGTTTTGCCGCCGGGGTACGGCATATTGCGTTGTTTAGGAATATTCCATTTAAATTGGGGGCGTGGTGCGGGATTGCAGAAAATGTTTTGGCGTTTACCATCGGCTCGATTTATGGATTTTAGTGTATGTCTAATTTTTTGCAATCCCGCGCCTCATTACAGCAAATTAGTAGTAGACCGGTTAAGACTGTTCAGGGCAATGGGTTGTTTAAATGCACGAGTATTCCACTGGTGAAGACTGCTTAGTGCAGTGAGTTATTATGAGTATCCCACCGGTGAAGACTGATCAGTGTAATGAGTTATTAAAATGCATGAGTATCCCACCGGTGAAGACTGTTGGTGCAGTGAGTTATTATGAGTATCCCACCGGTGAAGACGGATCAGTGCGGGGAGTTATTATGAGTATCCCACTGGTAAAGACTGCTTAGTGCAGTGAGTTATTATGAGTATCCCACCGGTGAAGACTGATCAGTGTAATGGGTTATTAAAATGCATGAGTATCCCACCGGTGAAGACTGTTGGTGCAGTGAGTTATTATGAGTATCCCACCGGTGAAGACTGATTAGTGCGAGGAGTTATTATGAGTATCCCACTGGTGAAGACTGCTTAGTGCAGTGAGTTATTACGAGTATCCCACCAGTGAAGACTGATCAGTGTATTGAGTTGTCAAAATGCATGAGTATCCCACCGGTGAAGACTGCTTAGTGCAGTAAGTTATTGAGTATCCCACCGGTGAAGACTGATCAGTGTAATGAGTTATTAAAATGCACGAGTATCCCACCGGTGAAGACTGCTTAGTGCAGTGAGTTATTATGAGTATCCCGCCGGTGATGACTGATCAGTGTGAGGAGTTATTATGAGTATCCAACTGGCGAAGACTGCATAGTGCAGTGCGTTATTATGAGTATCCCACCGGTGAAGACTGCTTAGTGCAGTGAGCTATTATGAGTATCCCACCAGTGAAGACTGCTTGGTGCGGGGAGTTATTATGAGTATCCCACCAGTGAAGACTGCTTATTGCAGTGAGTTATTATGAGTATCCCACCAGTGAAGACTGCTTAGTGCGGGGAGTTGTTATGAGTATCCCACCGGTGAAGACTGATCAGTGTGATGGCTTAATTAATGTGTACGCCACCGATGCTCACTGCAGCAAATTACTGAAATGGGTATGCCACCGGCGAAGACTGATTGATGCAGTTAATTATTTAAACGAGTAGGCCGCCGTTGACGACTGCCCAGTGCAGTAAATTATTTAAATGTGTATCCCACCGGTGAAAATTGATCCGTGAAGTAAATTATTGAAATGAGCATCCCACCAGTTATGACTGCTCGGTGCGGTGGGTTTTCATCATGTCACCAGTCATGCGTCGGCACGTGACTCACCCACCTTAGATGTTTTTTAAATGTTACGTCATCTAGTTACTGCAATCTTCAGCTCGTCTCGTTCTGTTTATTTTTACCTGCTAAACCTGCTCTCTTCGTTGATCTTGGGAGGGGGGGAGGGGGGGGGGGGGGGGGGGGGGGGCCTGCTCAGTGTCTCAATTCCGGACCTAGTTCGGAGCTCGGGGTCAACGAAGGGGTGGGTCCCCTGCCTTTTTTTTGCGCAATATCTCCCTTTGTTTGTTCATTTAGCATATGTTAGTCGTTTATATCAGGGTTGCTTAAACTGCCTCACTTTCTTCTACAATATTCCTGTGTGTGGTATTAGCAGGGGACCTTCCCCTTTCGTTGGCCCCGTACCTTCACCAGGTGTGATTGCTGTGTGTTTCAGCCTAACATCATTGCGTCAGCTACGTTTTGTGCCCCCTGTTTTTCGGCGCGGGTGAATTGCATAACCATGTGTCGCCTGAGTACTACTGTGTTTTGCGACATGTACCTACAGTGCCCGATTTTGTTACGCGCGGCATAATAGTTTGCATGTTCAGAACTAGACGGCTGTGATTGGTTAACTTATTAAGCTTGGGAATACTTTATCTCTTCCCGAAGTTCAGCTGCTGTCAATCAAACGAATAAATTGCGAAGTAAATTTCAAGGTGCGATTGACTGGATGAGGTAGACAATTGCGTCCTAATTAGGCCGCGCTCCCTCTTCAAACCTATAAAAAACGATTTGTCAAGGGGTTCGAGAGTTTGAATGGCCGGACACCGTACATGTTAATTAGCTACAATGGCGGGTATTCAAGCGTTAGTGCTCAAAACGCGTCCCGATAAGGGAGAAAGGGCATGAATTTGGTGAAGTTGGCTGACTAATCGCAGTTATCAGGCGTAGTTTTCCAAGTATCAAGGCCTGATTTTGGTAGAAGAAGGATAAATCTACAGTTGAAGCTTGGCATTCCGTGCGTAACACGAACGCTATAAACGAACACATAGCGCTTCCAAATGTTTACAATAACATTACGAATTTGTAGAAATAATTAAGAATGCTCTAGAGACTTTTGTTTTCACCTCAAAATATTCTTTCGAGGTGCGATTTAATATTTGCATGTATCTTATACCATCAGGACGCCGTTAGACATTTGCATTTTTATCTCTTACTGAAGAAGGCAACAGTAGTTGCCGAAACGTCCAAAAACAACATTTTTAGCCAGTGTCAACTTTTTAATATCTTTTTATTTTTAACATGCCTGGCTACACACCAAACATTTTTAAATCTACAGTCTTTCATCGAATTAGGAAAATGAAGCTGGAACAAGACGCTGTGAGAGCGTATGCTTGGGCCATGTCGTTGTATTAGGATATATGTCTGAGGAATCTGCATGCACCTTAGTTACAGTTTGATGATAGGAAGTATTGGGATAGTGTGAACAGTCTCACAAAGAAGCGCTTTAACCTTCGAAAACAAGCAGACGCCGCGCACTTAGCGTGCGAGATCACACGCAGATTATCAAAATAGCGTGTCCACTGTGTTAAAGACTAGAGCACAAAAAATACAAAGCGATACCTATTTTGCACTTACCGTTGGGAAAAGGCCGCATATCAGAGACTCCCGATCGTTGTTATTGGTTTTAACTAATCTTGTAGCTGGTTCAATTTATCTCTGTAACTGGTCTGTGTTCCCGACACTTTTGAAGTGAATGCAAATGTAGCCGTCAGTGGCCTTTCGAAGCCATGAATCTTTCGGTTTATTTATACAGGCCAACCTTTTTCCGAGTGATAGGCGTGAGCGGTTTTTGGTGGGAGTGCCAGGATTTCCGAAAGCGGCCCGACCAAGCCCGATCTATTCCGAAGATGTCCGAAGTTGTATATATAAATATTGTAAATATATTTTTAATTGGATCTTGCGATCGGTTAAGGCTGATAGCTCAAATCTGTTAATCAGGCGTGAGAAATGGCTCCATAGGCGTGAGTTGGCGTGAGATCGAAGTTTTGCTCTCGCAGACGTGAGAGTTGGCAGATGTAGTTTATTTTGCCTGGTCCGGACACAGGGTCAACGACT